>OY284475.1:32733632-32894986 GCA_958336345.1 Dorcus parallelipipedus
TTACATAACAAAGTACAGTCGCACCTCCATAACTCGAACTTCCACAACTAGAAATTTTCTATAAGTCGAAATTTACTGTCCCTGTACATTTTGTATAACTGAAATCTCTTTCTTTAACTCGAAATTTCTATAACTCGAAGTAATTTTCCGGTCCCTTGAGATTCGAGTTATGGAGGTTCCACTGTACGTATTTTATTTACATGTCTGGGGCCTGTTTCATAATAAAATACAAGCTAATAATATTAGTATTGAATAAAACGTTTGATGATCGGATTAAGGACCAAGTAAAAAACTATAGCTGACAATTTCGGTTTATAAACCGACAGTTTCAGTTTACAAACCGAAACTGTCAGCTGAATGAACGAATAGTTTTTTACTTCGTCCTTAATCCAATCATCAAACGTGTTATTCAATACTAATATTATTAGCTGGTATTTTATTATGAAACAGGCCCCTGGTGACAGGAAATAAAAATATAAATAATTTGATCTATCGGTATCTGTTAACACGGCAAGATGATCAGGGCCTCAATCCGGCTACTCCGAAAACAATAAAAGAAATAAAGAGGTTAGCCATCGCCGCAGTCCGGTACTGCCCATTTAAAACTGTACCGTCAGTTGCAAAGTAATGGTCACGATTAGGGATGGCAAAAAAAATTTATATATCGATATATCGACTCATATGATATATCGTTAACCATATATCGATACATTCGATATATCGTTAGAAATATATCGATATATTCATATATCGATATATTTAACTGATTGTTAAAAAGAGGTAAATAAAAATAAGTCCCAGCATATTTAATAGATTTCAATTTATTAGTAAAGCAGATTTTATTTTAATATACTCGCACAAAAATGAATAACATAAGAACTAATAATACTTACTAATATTATGAAGTAGTAATACAATTCTACTACCGTGCTAAGGCAAAATCATGTACTGACAAAATTGTCCATTTTACAATTTTAGTAGCTTTTTGTATTGCATTCCAATACATAAAAATATTTCCAAATTTTGCTTTTCGGTGGTGCCATTACGATGTTTAATTAATTAATTAATTAATTAATTTAATTCTCTTCATAACAATATAAAATTTACTTTAGAAATTGAAAAAAATAATTCAATAAACTTTTTAGATTTAACTATTTTCAAAATACATAATCAACTTAGATACAAAATTTATAGAAAACCCACATACACACATAACTGTATTAACTATTATTCATTTCATCCATTTGAACATAAATTTGCAATTTTTCAATCACTTTTTCACCGTGTTTTTTCTGTACCCATAAACCAATCTGATTTTAAACATGAAATTAATGTAATTATTCAAATAGCTTACTATAATAATTTTCCAATTAAACCTATTTTCAATATTTTCAAGCGTATTAAAAATAAAATAACAAACAATATAATTTTCCCAACATTGGAAAATTCTAAAACTGCATCATGTTACTTTTCTATTCCATATGTCGGTCCTTTATCGAATAAAATTAAATCATTCTTAAAATCTTTAGAATTAAATGTTTCTTATTCTACAATGTTAACATTCAAAAATTTATATTCAAACAACAAAGATCAATTAGATAATTTTTCTAAAAATGGTGTCTATTCTTTAAAATGTAATTCATGCGATGCTACATATGTAGGACAAACTGGAAGAAGTTTGCTTATTAGAGTTAATGAACATTTAAGATCGTTACGTTTAAACAAATTAGATTCCACGTTTGCTAAACATTTGGCAGAAACAGATCACGATTTTGATCGTTGTAATAATGTAAAATTGTTACATAATTTACCTAAAGGAAATAAATTAAATATAGCCGAGAATTTAGAAATTTTCTTACATAAAAATATTTTTTCTATTAATATAATTAATGAGCAAACCATCTCTAGCACAGATAATTTTCTAAAATCAATTCAATGGAATTTGTGTGAATGATCATTACGTCTATGATATAATAAAATAAAATTTTTTTATTAACAACCCATCATATACATCAAAAATTTTTACAAAAAATTGACGTCAAATTCATTAAAATATTTTATTATAAATTATTATATAGTTTTTAAGTAAGTAATTTTAATATCTACATATTTAAGACAATTACTATTAAATGATTATTTTTAGGTGTAATTTTATATATAACTTGAAAATGCCTTTTTAAAAGGCGAAACCGGTCGTTATAATAATAAAAAACATTGTGCCACAAGAATAGCATTTAATTTACCAATATTATGTTTTATTAAATAAGTTATAAACATAAGCCACAATTTAAAAAAATCAATAATTTTCAAAACCGCACTTCAGATATTAAATCGTTACTTCTGCAAGTCACAAGAACGAATGACTCACAAAGTTGTTTGGTTCTTTGTGTCGGCCGTTTCTAAAACCAAAAATGTAATTTGTTCGGGGATTTACATAGCTAATATTTAAAAATATATTTTATGGGGATGCACGATTGTGGGTTTATGCAAAAGTTCAACGTAACTTATTTTCTTTACTACTTACTAGAGGCTATTTACTAGAGGGCAGAGCAGGCGTAAAATGAAAGAAATTAAAAAATATTTCAAGTAATTTTCTGTATCATCACTATAAAGATACCAGTAACAGATTTCATTGTTCTTTAAAACTGCACAAGCTAAAAAATATATCGAAAGGTTATTTGCAAAATATATCGATATTTTTACCAATATATTGAATTATAATATCGATATAATATATATCGATATTTTCCATAAATATATCGATATTTCTAATATATCGATATATCGTTGCCATCCCTAGTCACGATATTCTCGGATATTCACGGTTCAATTTTAACAGGTTTCTTAGTTGACCGAAAGATTATAAATGCAGAGTTCATTTCTTTTAAGGCCCAGTTTTACAATCGTGGAATAAGGACGAAATAACAATTTGCCGTATATCCTTTAATGTTCCTCCATATCTACGTCACACCTACGTTACGTTATTCTAAGAATAATGCTTATCCGACGATTGTAAAATTAGGACAAGAGTTTCTCGCAGACACTCTAAGAGTTAGAATGTCTGCGAGAAGCAAACGATGCGGATTGTTGAGTAAAGGCATCATTATTCTCTAGGATAATACCCGTCCACATATCGTTCGCATAACTCAAGGAACGCTAATAAATTAGAATAGGATACTTAGGAGGCAAGAAATTGAAGTCTAATGAGTAGATAACAGAAGCGATGCAAAATTGGCTTTGCAGACAACCAAAAGAATTTTTTCTGTCGGTATTTGCAAGTTTCCTGGTCTTTAGGATAAATTTATATCAAAAAAAGGACATTATTTTGAAAAATAAAATCTGTGTTATTATTGTTATAGCTGTATAACTATGCATTAAATGCATAGAAATCGGATACGTGTTTATATGAGAAAAATTGTTTGAAATTTCATTCTCTACAACCTCTTTCATTTTTCATCGCGACTTTTGAAAACACCCTGTATACTGTGGGGATGGGAGTTTTATGTTTCAAAAATGGTATACTTCAAATGACCACCTTCTTCAGCAATGCACTCTTCTAAACGCGTGCCGTTGTTTTACATAGCAGAACGAAGAATATGACTTAGAATGACACTTCTTATGTTTATTCTCAATTTCTCTAAATTTACGATTCCTTATTTAGGTATATTTTACTTTTCAGACAGATACAAACAGAAAAATCGGCGACTGAAAGCCAAAAAATTGCAAGGTCCTATGTGTTATAAAATCTTTTCTGTAAAGCGTCCAAACTCATTCTGGCAATTGACTGGTTACATTGTCTTCTTAAAAACTATATTCTTTAATTCTCCTTGAATTTTACCGAACCCTGCATATCATGGACTTTTTGTTCTTAGTATTAATTGATAGAAAAAATTAATATTCTAACAATATTTATTAGATTTCTTGAAATTTAAATTATTTGACGTTTGATTATGCAGATATATTCTTATCTATTGAAAATTTATGAAACAATATGGTAAATACATATAAGTTGACAGCTTTTTTTAATATTGTTTTTTTATTTACAGAAAAGATGAAAAATATCCCATTAAATATTTATAGTGAAATTAAGTAAATGAAATACCGGTTTAATATTGCAAGCAAATAGATATTTATTAATTTCCATATTTTCAAAGAAACCTTTTATTTATTTCAATCCGTAACGTCGACATTACCTGCGAATTATTTTTTCAATCGAATTGTTTTCATTTCAGAACGGGAACTGTTTGGATAAATGTTCGAACCTATTTTTGCATGATTGAACATTTCCTTAATTAAACGTTTTTTCATGCCGTACCAACCACATTGTATCCAGGCCGCTTCAAGTACACAGACACGTACAGAAATTGAAAAATGGCGAATACATAGTGTGCATTAATCTTGAAACAGTATTGCCGTGAATTTCGGGAAAAAAAAACGATCGGGTTAAAGCCAGTCCGAGCTTTACTGGTGTAAAGGATTTAACATTATACGAAGGCCCGAACCCGCTAGTGATGTCATCGTTGATATGAGCCGTATTATTTATTAATTATCTAAAGTTATTTTACACTGGTCTGTTACTATTGTTTTCATGGGAAGAATTCGCAGAGAAATTTTAGTTGTAACGGTCAGTATGCAGGTATTTCTATTTTCAACTTACCGGTATGTAATAAAAGTTATATGAAATTTTATTTTCCAATAAAATATCCGAGCAATAAAGAATCCAAATATAACACGCGGGACGTGCTCATATGCACATATCAGAATGAATTAGACCATTATAATATTAATCTTATATACGTAACCGATCGCTGTTTTGTTATTTACACATATACTTAGCCGTTTTACGACTTTCTGCTTTAATAAATCTATAATAAGTATTCCACTCTTTGACACACGTGTTTCTCAGAAGGTTTCAAGCTCGGACATAAATTTCCAACTTATTTATATAATTATTGTTCTTGGCACGACAAATCTGCGACAAAAAATTTTACTACTTAATTGTTATATTGAAATTTATAGCATTTTAAAATATTTTAACATAAACACACCTTAAAACTTTACTTCGTGACAATATTTATTGAAATTTTTGGCAGTTATCATAAAACCACGCAATATTTTTTTTTTACAGAATGATAAATGTCCAGCGGGTTTAAAATTAATGCGAATTAGAACGGAAAAATAAAAGTGTCGCTTTGTGTGTGCTATTTTATCGTCGCGCCTCAAACACGAATTCCATAAGCTAGGCCCAAACAGTCTTAAAATGATTAATCACTTCAGTGCAAGAATCGTAAACTCCGAGGAGACACCCGATACTCCACATTCGTAAAAATAAATGCTATTTAGATTTTAAACATTCTGCAAGTGGAAAAAACTTTTCACATAAATTAAAAATAATGGTGGTAGTCGTGCCTAACAAAAACTGGTAAATCTAAAATAATAGCACATAAAACATTAATCTGTCATAAGTTGAAATATACGCGCGAACAAGAAAAGTCGAAATAAAATATTTGGTTTAAATGTGAGCCAAGTATGAGACGCGCCATAAATATTTTAATTATAAATAAATACCAGACTCACTAAAAATAAAATGTAATTTTTAAGTGCATTGCACCCGTGTTTTTCTTATAAAAGACTGCGCGTATTCTAAACATATTTACCCGGTATATGAAAATAAACGAGATGCATTTACACCCGACGATGTACGTATGCGTTTTATAATTTCGAAATCTTACAAACCCTAAAAGATTCCTCGAACGAAAATGTGTAACACCGCACTCTTTGTTTATCTAAAGCTGTAAATATTTTAGAAAACACGTCATTCATCGATTCCGATGCGAAATCGTGTTATTAAATAAAATATGATCAGAGGGTTTAAAGTTTACACAAGTAATGGAATCGCGCTGGTATCGATCAAGTTGTAATAACACTAATCCCGTACCAAGCTGCACTCTTCATACCTTATTTATGCTGCCACAAAATAACAATTTTCTGAATCTTACATCTTCCTGCGCAATTCATGCGTTACGGATTTTATTCTACGCCCCCATCCGTAACTTGCTTTGGAAATGATTTGCAAAGTGCCTCCTATTGTTTCGACATTTAAGGGCCTATTTCTACATCGAAGACGTTAAATTTAAAGGGTTGTTAAATTTCGTTACTGTGGTAACAGCCAATCACAAGACTCTATTTTCAATTTTAACCTACCCATAAATTTTAACAGCCTGTTAATAAGTTAGAGAATAGCCCCTACTATCGAATAAATTATACACAAGTATAAAAACAAAAGTTACTGAAACACATATTAAAAATTTTCAGTTATTATTAATGGATTTTCTTGGCAGATATTCTAAAAAGATTATTTTGGGATTGCAGAAAAGAGAATTTATTTAATGAGAATAGTGGATGAAAAAGTTTCTGAGATTGAAATTCTTTCAAAAACTTGTTTAAAAGAAAATAAATTCGCCCATATTCAAAATACCCGGTGATCAACGGAATTTATAATTAGAGGAGGCTGTGATTGGTGCTATTTATGTCGTGTGGTTGAGCATACTGAAAAATTAATAATAAATTGACAATTGTGATATTTTAGGTTATGCTCGAGCTTTATACGATCTTTGATAATATACTAAACATTATTTTGTTGAAACACAGAAATAAAATAATAAATCCTTTTTTAGAATATTGTGGCAGGCGCCATAAGGCAGATTCGTTTCTTGAGCAAGCCTACGAAGTGATTTTCTTTGGAAATTGCTGCATTCTTGCTTCAACATCCTGCACAACATTAGCCGTTCGCTTTCTTTGATCACCACTACCTGGTTTTCGAGTAACATTCCCCGTTTCAAGAAATTTTCCAACACATAGATGAATTTGCTGCACTAAAACACGGTTTCTGGAACGTTGGATAAAGTTAACCGTCCGATTAAAGTAAACGTTGCTATCGCTACACATATTAGAACAATAGGCATATTTATTTTAACCTATTAGTTAACTTTATGAAACGTTCCAGAAACCCGCCCTAAGCGGTGTAATTAACTGGAAAATTACGGAGTACTTCCCGAAAATCTTCGATGCAACCAGGAATCGAATGGCTCCATGTCCCATTTTCTTGTTTTTGTGCATTTTTGTACATATTGTTTCATGGTGTCAAATAAACTATTGGTACGCCTATATTATTTACACTAAATGTCATTTTCTTAAAAATAGAAATAAAAAAGTTACAGGGGTGTGAATACCAAACTGAATCACCCAGTATACACTACAGCCGCATGTTACAGCCGCATAAAGTGTTACGAGCGCTCTTATCGCGAACTACGAAAGTTAAAATAATACCAGGTTACTATTTATATATTTTTACTAAGCAATACTCTATATTGTGGTAAGAAATTATGATTTGAAGCCACAAAATTTTGACTGATCGATATACAAGCTTCCTTCACTTTCAAAAAAAAACTGTTTGTAAGTAAACCTCTTTTTTAGATAAACTTTTAAGGCTCAGTTAAGAATAAATACTTGCCACAGTTTGCGTAAATGAACATTTTGAACATTCCGTTTGTAAATAAATCTTACAATAGTAAAATGAAAATAGATTTAAAAAAAAACCTTTAATTCATTAACAACGAAATTTGACGTACTATTGCGAGATAAATATTTGGTACGGCAGATTTTCCACACGAACATCGGTAGAATCAGTGAGCTTAAGGCTTGCTGTGTTGGAACGGAATGGTGGTTCCATAAAATAATAATTGTTTTCATATGTTTATTTAATTCTAGCACTTAAGAGCATTTCAATATGCTAAAATTTTGAAAATTCAGATTACTTCACAAAGCAACCGTACCAATTTATTATTTATCTCGCAATGGGACAAAGAAATATTAAATAGTACTTTTTCTAAAATATCATAAAATGGACAAAGCGTCTACATTTGAATGCATAAAATGAAAGAGTGTTTGGTTTTTTGAAATTTAAAGTTCAAAATAATATAATAATAAAAGCATCTGAGACAGAAGTGAGTCTCGTTTATGAATAGACATTCCTGCCAATATACTAAATTAATGAGATGCAACGCGAATAATTTTGGCATAGGACCGTAAACCCGAAATTAAATTTGACGGTCAATGGTTCCTAACAATTGTCTTAAAAAATAAGCACAGGAAATTGATGCACCTGACATCACAATTACTCTCATATCTTGGAAAACTTAATGATCCTTTTTAATGTAAACAAAAATACCAAGAATAGGTGTTTTACTTAACGGCCGCAAATACTCTTGTTATTGTCTTAAAATGTAACGAAATGAAAATCTTGAAAAATAAATAAATATTAGTTTATGCTTAAAATAGCAAAATAAAAAACATTTTGTGTGTGCAAGATGCACAGATATAGATTTTCAGGGTGAGCTGTTTACTTTCGCGCAGTGAATGAACGTAACAAAGGGGAAATCTAAAATTAGTTTTCGGCCCGTTAAGTTTTCAACGACAATTAAAATAAGTATTTATATAAAGTGAACCGCAAATAAATTATTTCCTCTTGTGCATATTTATATTTCGGTTGAAATGCGTGAACAATAAACATGCAAGTTTATTACCGTTTTCCTTCCATGAAATTCGCGAGCAATAAAATAATTTTAATTTAAAACCGCATAAACACAAAATGTTATAAATTGCGAACGCAAGAAGAAAATATCCCGCGAGTAATTTAAATATTTACTCAATGTAAGCTGGCAGTGGAGAACATATTTATTGCACTCGACAATTTTAAGCGCTTCTAATGGTCAGTTTTACATCTTAATACGTTTTGATTGCCGTGCAAATGAATGCGAACGCAGTGGGCATTGCGTTTCGAATTTTTTTTTAAACAAAACCCGTCGCGAAGAACCTTTTCAATATTTGTTATTGCAGCGAGAGATCGACAATAAAACTTATTTTTATAGGCGTTATTGCTTGGAGCAACGCTATTTTAATAATATAAAAGCAGTTTAAGTGCGCAGGTAAGGTGTGATTAAAAATAAAATCTCCATTTAGATAAACTTTTATTTCATTGGCGTTGGGAATTAACACTTCATTAACCAAATAAATACTGCAAATGGAAGATTAAATATGCACTTTCAAAAATGAAAAACCAAAAACGTCAAATTTGTTTTCGCATTTTTATTTATTTTATTTCCTTATTTTCATTAATAGTCGTGGAAAAAGTATAGTATTCTACTCCCGAGTAATGGGTATTAATCACTCGAATGAACTTTCATTCTCGTGATTAATAACCATTATTACTCGGTCGTCGAATAATATACTATTTTTCTACATATACCAACATATATCAACTATCTAATGTCAATTAATGTCACAGCTTGCCGTACAAATGATGTTTGATGTCTATATGTTTAGATCGATTGTGGAATACGGGGTTTCGAGCCAATTTTCCGGCACTTTGATTGTTATTGTATAGGGTGACATCCGCAAATTCTGGAAAACCCAGTTCCTTAAGGAATTTGTGTAGGTAAATGGGCTTCTTTGGTAGCATCTGTCAAGCCTATGTACTCAGCTTCTGTATAGGATAGTACAATTGTGCGTTGTTTTCTGCTCTCCCAGGAAATTGTTGCCCCCGCTAAGATGGTGAATCCTGTGTATGATCGCCTATCTATGGGGCAGCGTCCCCAGTCGGCGTCCACGAATCCAGTTAAGCACGAATGGGTTTTGTGAAAGACGAAAGCAAAATCCATCGTTCCACGAAGGTATCTCAATATCCGCTTCGTTGCAGCCCAATGACGTTTCCAAAGTCGTTGAAGTGTTGACTCAAGGAACCTACTGCGTAGGAAATGTCTGGACGCGTACCAACTGACAAATACATACATTAGAGCCCCAATCAGGTCGCTATATGGATGTCGATCATTTCCTTCATCCGCTTCCTCGTTAGATTTATTGTGTAAATTATGTCCGATGGCTAAAGGTGTGCCGGATTGATAATATTTTACATTAAAGTGTCATGAGAAGAATTTACTTCATATTGACATTACAAATTTTTAATGTGAAAGTAAACTGACGTATAGAACAAATTTAAACAATTTAATATAAATACGGTGGCGGAAGTTGAGTTACAATGTAGTTAAATATGAAGAGCACTTTGAACTACCCTTACAAAAATGGAAGCATCCCCCATGCAATGTTAACGACTTCCACTGTATATTTAATTATTGTAATATTTATAAAAGCGAGTCCGTCGAGGGGTTAGAATAGACGAGGGCGGGGGGCTCTAAATAAGTAACAGCGCTCCACCATCTAATTTACTTTCGCAAAGTTTTATTATATATAAAAAAACTTCAGAGTTTGCGCTCGCAATTTATTACGTTTCTTCTCGAAAATAAAATCCTCAATATTATCGGAACGAAACAAAACGCGGGCAAGGAACGTAAGAGTAAAAATAAACAGCCCGTCTTAATTCGAGCGAATTACAAAGTCGATGCAAAGGAACTTTATAACAGCAATTTCGGCCAAAACAGGATATGTACACACAATCTGGAAGCCCGAATGATATAATCAAATATTTAAATTCAAAAATGTAAATGCAAATTACGTATCGAATTAAAAGCCGAAGGAAATTATATATTTTATTTTGAGGGCAACCCTTCAAAGTATAGCGTGCAGATTTTTCAAGAACTTTAAACGCTTGATTCTTACATTATACGTTGTGGCTTTCCGTCTTTATTCAAGCCATGTTTGAGAATTGCCGATAAGGACGAAGGTAAAGTGAGCAGGCAAATGGGTTTAATTCAAATTGATGGAGATCGGTTTCCTCGACGCATATATTTACTTTGTTCTGCTAATATGATATGCATGCAGTTGCTATGTACTTTGCATTATTTACTATTACTTATTGTTACTAATACTTCACATATGGAATTCAACGGTTGACGCAAATAAATACGCAAGCCGGGAAGAAACGACGGCCATTAATATGAAACGCAAAAGTAATAAATTTACATTATCGTGTAATTCTCATTTTTGCCAGTTTCTATAGTCATTAGATATAGCAGTTGATGCTAAATTTTCATTTTTTTATTCGCAGAACAACGACATAAAAGAGCTTATCTTAATTATTTTTATTTTATATTTATAATCATTAAATTAGAAGAAGTACAAAAATTTGGAAGCATGGAAAAAATAATGATTAAAAATGAATTTCTAGACGGACAACGATAAAATTCGGAAAATGTAATAATATGGAGTTGCCTGAGTTTGAAAAATCGTTGACCCGCGAACACTAACGGAATGCTTTCTATTAATATCATTTAATGGGTCTCTTGAAGAATACATGTGCCCAAATTTCTCAAGAAAACTATATAAAATTGTTTTTGTCAATAGTTTCAATTCTGTAAATCTAAGTGATGAGTGATGACACCATTGATTCCTCGAGTTTGAAGATATTACAGTCAAAACCCAGTCAAACCAATGAAAAATGAAGAAATATAATATATACTGAACGAGTACGGCAAATCAGAACGTTATGAAAATTCTCATCATAACAGGAGAAGATAAAAGTAATAACAATTCTGCAACGGCACACTGTTATACTTCAAACAATTAAATGTGGAGGTAATAATATCGGGAGCAATTTCGATTTTGGAAATCATAATAATTACAAGAAAAGTCACGATGACAATATTTTTATAGTGACTTAAGGCATATTCATTAACTGCGATGATACTGTGAATTTCTCGATGAGCAACGTTTCTAACACGTAAAGTGTCACCATTATAAAAAATCTGAGCAATCCATAAATAACTTTACATTTACTCCATAAATATTTTTATTTGGCTGTAGGCCAAATGCAGTACACACATGCCTATACATCTAAGAACACGTCTCTATAGGCCGTCTTACACTTGTTAAATTTGATAACAATTTTGTTACAAAGTGAGAGAGATAAACTACCACAGTGAATTCTGATTGGTTAAATTAGCACTTCTCACTAATTTCGTAACAAATTTTACGTAAAAAACATCATAGTGTAATACGGTACTATAAGTAGAACATTGACTTGGTGGATCAACCCGACCCAACGCAGCCAAATCTTCAAAACTAACGGTGGGTTTGAGTAACCCACCAAGGCTAGTATGGCTGGTCAGTTTCTTAAAAAATGGTGGTTCATCCATACCTACGTGTTAAGCAAGATAGCAATCCAAAGCACAAAATCAAAGGCAACAAACATCATCACAAAAACCTTACTAAAAATATAAATAATCCCTTATGTTAATACTTTTAATTCTGCACATTTTAATACAGAATTTCATTAAGATTTAAGTAAAGTTTAATTAATTTGAGTAGAAGATACGTGAGAGTAAATTCAAATCAAAAAACCAATTAGAATAGAAAACCATTAATGAAATTAGAAAGTAAGCAGACAGTAAATTGCCCAAAATCAAGAAATAGATGTTGCTTTAGAATAATCAAAATAAAAAGTAAATTCAAATCAAAAAACCAATTACAATAGAAAAACTAATAGGAAAACTGTTACGGTTGAATAATTCATTTAAGTTATTTATAATATTTTTCCGAACACCCTATATTAACGTGGGAATCGGTCAAACAGCCTACGTGCCGATCGTCGCATTTCACAATGTTGTGCAATATTGCGTCAGTTAGATTATGCGTTGTTATTTAGGCATACAGTATATCTCCATTTCACTTGGTTTACTAGATACCTAAATCTGTTTTCTATCCTAACGACTCCTGTCTGAACTTGTGGTAGGGGAACAACGCGAAGTTCGCTCGCAGCATAGACAAAATAGATGTTCATCAGTTATTGCGAATTTAAAACAGTATTAAGATTTTTCCCAAGTCGTTTGAAGGCGCTGCTAAAAGTGGTGGTTTCCAAAGATTACCGACTGGTGATTTTGTGGTGAACAGAAATTGTTACACGGTGGACAATAGTTTTAAAAACACGTGTTCATTTCGCTTGTTTTGTGTAAAGTTGAACTATTTCGTTGTTTTTATTATTAAACCTGGACATTTTGTAAGTATTAATTAGCTTGTTCGTACAGCGGCTTCTGACTAGTCCGAAACTGTCAGAAGGTTAGCCTCTATGATCTTGTCTTTTTAGATTTTCGAGTCAGATCAACAAGCTAATACTGGTCCGTTAAGTATTACTTAACCCAATCATTAACTATGCCTCTTTAATCCATAAACATGTAATTAGTCAGGTAGAACACACTATGGTGCACACAATCGAATTATTTGTACAATTAACTATATTTGTAAATAACATTTATACATTATGTATAGTCTCAACGACTAACCCGAAGCCGCAGCAACACCACCAGCAGCAGCAGCCCTGAAGAAGTTCTTCTGCAATGAAGAACGAAACGTCGGCAGTAGAAGTCAACGTGACGCGGTTCCAACCGGAAGCCAATTCAAACATGGACGACGGCCGCGGAAGCCTTCAAGTTAAATTTATACATTATTTTTATAGAAAAATATTAAATGACCGTTTCAGTTATTTATAGTTTGTTTTCAAAGTGCAAAACCTACCGAAAATTTGCCGAATCTCTAGAGATTCGGCGAGGTTCATAGGCCCGGGATTTCAGTCACAGATTAACTTAACTTAAATTGCGCGCGATTCTTGAAGAAACTTTTTCCCAAGTTGTGTGAGGGCGCTTTTGCTGTTGTCTATATCAAAGTTTGAGATAGACATCTATTCTTCTTTTGTCTATGGCTCGTAGTCAGTCTCTCTTTAGAACTCCCAATGTACGGCTCGTGTATTTGTGATTTTTATCTTGGTGCTCCTTTTTCACGAGATTCTATGAAGGAGGAAGGAATCGAAATTTCTCCGAGATTTGTAAACGTACGTGAGGGAATTACAAGCTTGTTAAAACAAAAAGCTTCTCGAAAGCCTGACCGGTCGTTAAAACGAGGAACAGGTATGTCAGTGGCCACTTTGGGTCCGTGTCGAAGCATGACGCGTATATTTTTCTTCCATCAGGCTTCTAGCTCGAGTTCCTGTAGTAGTTTTACCTATCTGGTATAACCGGGATAACCCTTGAGGACGTAAGGAAAAGGCTGGTTTCCGGTTTTTGTACCGATCGAAGTTTCGCAACCCGTCTTACCCCTCACCTGTGAAAGTGGATTCGTTCAACAAGACGACGCTACTTTGGTGACGTTACTACATTGACTTACGGCGCTAACCTGAGGCATTTTATGTAAGATGTTTCCGAACAAATTAATATCGATATCAACTGGCTTCGGGATCGACATATTTAAATGTATGTATGTTTCTATAAGTTTTTTTTTATTGAAGGTAGGTATATACCAATACAGACTATTCTATTAAGCACTTCCAAAATTACTGCTATACAAGTTACAATATGCGAAAATATTTTTATACAAAGAATGGTTAAAGCGATACCATATGCTTAACTAGCGGAGGCCGGTCATTTAAATAACAGTAGCGTTAAATAAAATATATCCAAGGATTTTTTTTAAATTTTTAGACCAATGATTAGAGAAAAAATCTTTTTTCTCTCGTTTGGACACCTTTATAATCATACGTTACTCAACCAATTGTTTTTAATTTTGAACATTTCATTATAGGTCTGTTCCTGCAACGTTCTGGACTAGTTTGAAACTGTCAAATATATTCGCCCATCGAATTAATCACCGCTCTCAAGAACTGTCTTAAATGTGAAACTTTGATCGGCGCATGCTTCTGACGGTTTCGAAGCAGTCAGGGACTGCTGCAGGAACAGACCTTATTACTCTTGGCAGTAAAGGTGTCATTAATTCTCTAAGCTAAAACCAAACAGTTTATTTAAAAGCTACTCAGTACATATATTTTTTTTTAAATAAAATACGCTGAACATTTCTGGCAAGTTACGTGTTGCCAACATGAAAGAATTATATCGCGTCTGTAGTGGTAGTACAGTTGAAGAAAAAAATAACTTCAAACAAATACATGTAGCAGTAACGACTGTATTGTGAACAGATGAACAGATCATTAGGTTATTCAAATACAGTGAGAATTTTTTAGCGTAGAACATATGCATCCTTGCTACAATATTGAAGGAAGAGTTTTTTAAAATCGAACATACAGATCATTTTTGTACTATGTATATGCCAATCGTATAAGTCTGAGTTAAGAAAATATACGGCGAAATGACATGACAAAAGCGAAAGTTAGAAGCAGACAGCTACATAAAAGTTCTTTAACTTATCAATCGATTTATCGGTATATATTAAAAAAATAAACTGTAGACTTAATATGTATGTGGGCTTCGTTACTATGGATACCATTCGTACTTGTTTGTCTAGCCCTGAACATCTTTTTTCGAAATAGACACAAATAGTCAGTTTTCTGGATTTGAGAACGTAACAACAGTCTTTTCCTATGCAGACCTCTAGAAGCATGCCAAGGAATCAGAAGATTTATAATCGACCGGAGGTTGCTGAAGCGAAAAGACAGATGGACTCACTTTTTACTATAGCTCACCACATGGAAGAAGCTAAACCGTTTTATGTTGAGGCAAAACAAAAATATTTTAGATTAGTAAACGACCTAAAAAAGCAGTCTATAAGCGAGCAGATACAGAACTCGGATAATAAAATTAAAACGACTTGGTCTATTGTTAAGTCGCTAATTAATGTTACAGCTACTCAGAGTGAAACCTCTGAATCTGAGTCTTTTCTTACCCATTCCAAAGAAAGACTGAACGATTTAAATGATTCTTTCTGTCGTCGAGCAGAAAAAAGCATTTCTGCTCGACGACAGAAAGAATCAATAAAAATCTACCTTTGTCAACTGCTGCTTTCACAACCATTGATTTACCGTCTTTTAACGATAAAAGCATGTTCCTGTATCCTGTGACTGAGTTGGAAATTAAAGATGCTGTAAAAAGATTAAGAAATACTAACTCAACTGGATATGATTGTATACCAGTTAAAGTTTTAAAGCACACTGCAGGTAGTTTTGTGAAACCTTTGCAATATATCATTAACTGTTCTCTTGAAAGTGGAACTTTTCCTGATAAGTTAAAAATTACCCTCTTCAAAAAGGTGATCGCGGTGACTGACAATTATAGGCCTATCAGCTTAATTACGAACTTTCCAAAAATTTTCGAAAGTGTTATGTGTGATAGACTCAAACATTTTCTTATTCACCAATAAGTTAATCAACGACTCCCAGCATGGTTTCTTGAGGGGCAGATCCACTGATACAGCTATATTCCACTTTGTAGAAGAAATAACCAATGTTATCGAACAAAAACATTTAGCATGTGGGGTGTTTCTAGATCTATCTAAAGCTTTTGATAGCGTCGATCACTCGATCTTATTGAAGAAATTAGACAGATATGGAATTAGAGGTAGTGTGTTTCTTATCTAAGCCTACGGCCTCAGAGAACATGCGTAACTGTAGATGGGGTTAAATACACTTCTGATTATTTGATGAATAAAGCCGGTGTTCCTCAAGGGAGTATCCTGGAACCAGTCCTGTTTGTTATATACATGAATGGTTTGTTTGCCTCTTGCTCAAATGAAAATATGAGGGTAATTAATTATGCTGATGACACGAACATTTTGGTATGGGGTCAAGATTTTATGGAAATCATAAAAGTTTTGGAAAACGTGCTGCCAAGAAGTCAAAATTGGTTCGCCTTATACAAACTGCTCCTAAATACTTTAAAAACTGCCTGTCTTTTATTCAGAGCTAGTCGTGCTGGCTATGAGAAGCCAAAAACTATAACTGTAAAAACACATGGCGTTCTGGTGTTGAGTAATGAGGCGAAATTTTTAGGTGTAACTATAGATGAACATCTAAATTATGAATCGCATATTAATAAGTTGGTAGTTAAATTGAATTGAATAATAATAATTTTACCTTAAGAGTCTTAAAACACCACACTCATCCTTTTGCTTTGAAGACAGTGTATTACGCTTACTTTGGATCTTTAGTAAATTATGGAATAATATTCTGGAGCAGCAGCGTACATATGGAACGAGTATTCGTCATCCAAAAAAGAATACTGCGTATCATGCTCAACATGCCTTGTCGTCAATCTTGTAGAGGTCAATTTCTGCAAAACAAACTCCTTACTTGCTTGCTTGCTGTTTCTACACAAACATAAGGACAAATTTCAAGTGTACAACGAAGTTTCGCAGTATACTACTGGACATCATCATTACCGACTACCTACTCATAGGCTTCAGTTAACTGAAAAAGGCCCCTTATACAGCGCAATGTCCTTCTACAACAAATTACCGGCAGATATTAAGTCCAGCTTCAAGACATCTAAATCTAGAAAAGATCTTTATTTATACCTACTAAATATGGAGCCGTATAGTGTTAACGAATTTCTAACATACAGTGAGGCTAAAAGGATCTAAGAACTTTAACTCATTTTTCTTATTATTATTGTTTTTCTTATTCTATATTTTGTTTTGGATTTTTCTTTTTGAATATGTCAATGTTGACTTTTTCAATTTTTGTAGTTTTTCCATAATTGATTGAAATAAATTTATATTATTATTATTATTATTATCTCAAATGGTCATAAAAACTGTTAATTGCATTAAACTGGACCCTGTTCGATACCAGTTGTAGATTTGATCCTTTCATTCGGGTAATATTAATGTCAAGTTGCATAGTCAAATGTGTGAAGGAAAAATAATTCCAATTAAAGTTAACAATATCCATTAGTTGCCACGTATTTTTCAGCCTATATTCGATTTAAAAAAAACTCAATTAATACAATAATTCTATGTTAAAAAATTCTCACTGTATATTCTGAATATTCGGATTAAAGGGCTGCTAACACCTCCTGCTCATAAAACCACATTTTTGAAAGATCATTTAGTTTCAACAATGCTAAAATTTACAACGGCATACCGAATAATCTAAAACTGTTATCTAAAACTTCTTTTAAATTCGCACTCAAAAAGAAATCACTTCGAGAGCAGAGCTTTTGAATGTATTTATATTTATGTTTATGTCATATTCATTGTTACAACATATAATTGAATTATTGGGTTTTATTCACAGAATATTGTTAAATACTTTGTAATTATTTTATTTAAATTTTGTTATACCTATACCTGTATTATTACATTAGCCATCGATATTCATGCATATACAATAGGTGTTATTACATTCATTCTCAGGGTAAGTGGGAGAACAGAGAATTGTCTTGGCAGTTCAACTCAACTTGTCCTTTTCCCATGTTCCTATCAGTATACATACAGTGACCGGCAGAATGTTGGACCACATGGGAAATATTTTTATTATTAATTTCTCAGAAAAAATTAGTCTTTATAAAAGTCCCTGCATCTTCCCAAACTCAAAATGTACATAATTTAAATACCTCTTGTGATATACCGAGGGAAAAAAACATATAAACATAAAAGTAAAGTACCTTTATTTTTCAAAATACGCGGAAATATTATCTGGAAAAGTTATTCAGAATTGTTGAAAAAAGAAATTTTACATATTTTTCAATTTTTGTCGTGTCAACGTGTGTACCGTAGAACTTTGCATATGTAAAACTGGACGTTTCTTCAAGTGTGACATGAATATACTATGGGATTAGTTTTTCGCTCATCTACTCTAATAGAAATTATATAACATTGATACCATAAAAATTTCACTTTTTTGTATCTAGAATTTTTCTTCTTCATAGATAGCCATGAATTCATATCTGAGATATAAGAATAATTCTGAATAATTTTTCTAAATAATATTTTCCCGTATCTTGAAAAATAAAGGTACTATACTCTTACGTCGATTTCAAATATTTTGATCTCGTCGGCATGTGACAAGAGGTATTCAAATTTTAATAAGTGCATTTTAAATATTAGAATAATTCTGAATAACTTTTCCCAATCATATTTCCGCGTATTTTGAAAAATAAAGGTACTTTACCTTTATGTCGACTTCAAATATTTTGATTCCTTCGGTATATGACAAATTTTTATATGTACATTTCCCATATGTGTCCAACTTTCTGCCGGTCACTTTATGTACTTTATATTTAATTCAAGTACAAGTTAAAGTGAGACAAAAATGCGAAAAGAGTAAATAGAATGAACGGTGTTGAATAAAAATAAAATAAAAATATAATTGACTGAAGAATGAGTGCTTATTTAAATACATAAGTCAAAACAATAATGTAAGATTAACACATAATGTTAAAAAAACAAGACACTAGAGACTTCAAATGTATGTAAATGTAATATGTTAAAACGCAATATTTCCATTTTAAGGTAATTACCAATAGAAAATTGTGGAAAAAAATTTTCATTGTAAAGTTATAGTTTGTAAAACACTATTGAAATGTTGATCTAATTCTAACCACCCATAGAAAAGGAAAACAAATTATTCATCAGCAATCTTGAATAAACACACAATTAACGTCACACAGGAACAATAAAATTATGTGTATAATGTAAATATTTTCAAGTATAAATTTATATTGAGTCATTTAAACTTATTTTTATTAGCAATAATTCCGCACAACAATAACCTTTTGTTCTCCGGAGAAAAAATAAATATCGCACAATGGCACAAGTATATTTTATTAGCATAATATTAAATTACTCAGTGTATTTATTGTATTAACAAAAGGGAATGTTCACAACAAAAACAAATTAATATGAAATTTATGCGTTAATATTATATTTAAATTTTATTTTGCCTTATCGCATACCATTACTTTTTATGTGAGGATTATAATGGAAACGCATAATTTGATCGTTTAGTCAATATCAATATGCAGAGACAAAAATAATAAACTGGAAAGATCAAGCTTAATTTTTGCAAATTTCAAGGAGTTTATCAAGCAACTTATTTATCTTTTAGATTGGTCACTTAAGCTCAATCCTTATTGATTAAAAGTTATTTTACTTTTCATTTAATGATTGACTTTAGCATTTCAGTGTTCATTATTGGCATTGTTCGAGTTTTTTTGAAATCCAAATCATTAGTAGGATTTGCGTGGACCTAATGATGTTTATACGTTTGCGTTTAGTACAAAATAACAAATGGCGTTTTAATGAACCCGTTTCATAATTTTGAGAGTTTTCGTAATAATTACAGTACGGAGATGAGAATAATGCCAAAAACTAGCAAAAATACTAAGGATCACGATTTAATTAGCTTCGTTGATAACGCATTGTACAATTATTCAAAAGTATCGAAATAATGAACGCGCGTTGTACTTGAAATATATCGCGGGCGTCCGGAGCGAAAAAATGTTTTTAATTAATGAATCGTTTTTAATTAAAAAAAAGCTTTTCACGATTTGGTGGAAGCCTTTGTTAGCACGAATTGTATAAATAAAGTAAAACACATAAAAATAACTCAAAATATAAAGGATTTATTATTAGTCCCGCTTTGTTTCAAATAATAAATAATTCGCCTTCACAGCTCAGGGCAGTAACACAATTAAGTTATGTGTTCCGTTCGCATTAACTTAATCGAGGCTGCACTTTTTTCGATTTTATTTCACCGCTAAATTAAAAGTGTTTTTATACTTTATAGATATTGCCCTCTACGTAAAAATATTTCTATCTCATTATTTACAGACCGCAGACATTATTCCCATTGTGCAAACAATAAACCTTATTATTATACGTATTACTGTGTCACATTTGTCACTTTTATTTTAGTTTATTAATAGTAATGTGGCAATAAACGACTGCACACAAATTACTTCAAGCATAGACTCTTCGAACAATGAAATGAACATGCCAATACCTGATACCTCAGATTTTCTAACCACTACAACCTCAATATATTTTATTTCTCTTGATGAATTGGGATTATAAGTACTTTGTTTTGAATAACATTGAAATTAACTATCCATTTTTAGTTCTTACATTAAGAATACCAATTACCACTTTAAAAGTTAAAACATTTATACTATAAAATCAACTGGGCTCATAATTGAAGTAGCAGATCATGATTTTTATTACAGAATTGGGAACATTGGCATATTACGGAAGTGACAATAGGCAGTTTTTGGCCATAGGTTCCGTTAAAATTTACGTACATTAAACGTTAAAACTCTGTTTGTGATTGGCTAGATTCATAAAGTTGCTAAGCAACATAGCCTTTAACGTAACGATATTTTTATCAAAATTTTGTGCAAATCAGTCTTGATTGCAGCAGATTCCTCGAGTATGCTCTGTACAGCTGTTTCAGGCCTTATTATGACTTATTATGTGGCGAACTAGCTTCAATTTATCAATCCTACTGCGATGTTAGGTCAAAAAGCGATTGCAAGATGTCGCTACTTAAATTGTTGATATTTTTATCGTAATGTATTGCAAAAACTCCCTAATATCCCACATTCGAAGTCAGTTGGTTTATACTCTGCCGGTACTCTACATAATATACATTGCGCTCCTTTCATAATTTCTTGTTTCTCAGAATTCACAGAATAACTTTCAGCGAAAAAGGCTTAAAGTTCCAGATGAAATATTTTGAAATCAGGTAAATGTGAGTTATTTAAATTTGATGATAATATAATTAGTGTCACCAAGTAACTATGTTGCGACAATCAAGGTCGATTCCACATTCTTCTATGTATACATTTTGTTATTTCTTGATGACTTTGTTGCTGTTCATACTGGGTCTATTCGCGGAGACGTTCCGGACTAGTTCGGAACGGTTAGAATCAAATGCCCGAAATAATGATCGATTTTAACAACGCTTTCAAGTGTACAACTTTCATGAATGCATGGATTTTAAGGTTCCGAACTAATTTGGAACGTCTCCGCGAACAAAGCTACTGACAACTATCTACCCTTTTTTTCAATAGAAGATGTCTATCAACACAATCTTCAACTATTTTATTGTCAACCGCAGGTAGTTTTTCCTTCAATCTACACACTAATTTTTCCTCCAATCTAATTGTTTGCTTTGCATGCTTTTGTATTTTTTTGGCAAATTTACTGTTTTTTCATGTAACTTCTCCTCCATTACTTTTGTTTCATACCTTATTTTTCCTTCTATGTAATCTTTTGCATCCCTTCTATTTTTCTCAAATAGTTTTCAAATTTCTTTTTTATTCTCATCTATTTTCCTAGTCATTCTTTCCATTTTACTATTTGTTTGTTCCATTTTTTTTTTTTTTTTTCTATTTTAGCATTTATTTCTGTTTTGTTTTCCTCTAATTTTTCTTCTATTTTGGCTTTATCTATTTTTGTATTCTTCTTTTTCATTTCTATATTAGTGTTGCTCATTTCTCCCATCATCCTAACTAACATCATTTTTATGTCCTCTTCCCCCTCTTTTGCTTTTTCTGAGTCTTTTATTTGTATGTCTTCCTCTGTTTTTTCTATTATCACTTTTTTCAACTCACTGCTTTCTTTTATTTCTTCTTCTATTTCTATTGCTCTTTTTTCATCAATTTCAGTATCCCTTCTTCGTCTTATTTTTATTCCTTATTGTATGGATGTATAATAAAAAGGAAACTGTAGGTTACAGTAAGAAGTTCGGAGAATAAACAAATGAGGGCGGTGTGTTAGTTATCGCGTAAATTTATGACCCGTTACGTTATGAAACCGCAGACGCGCGAAATCCGATTTATACAATGGAACCGGATTATCGTATGGAAGACGAGTGAGTAAAACTTTAGTGGGAAGGTTTTGTGAAAAACCCGAACTTCTTCTTGCGAAAAAATAATTAGTTTGTGAAAATTAATTATTTAAAGTGGTACAATAAACTGTGTTTTACGTTTTTATTCTACGACTTTTTTTTATTATACACCCACACACACAACTCTGACATTAGATCATTTTGAATGTGAAGGCTCGCGAGTGCCATCTACATCCAAAGTTTAACATATAAAATACTGCAAAATTCATCATCGAAGAAGAGCCTCCAAGAGAAAAAACAACAAAGTAAGAAATCAAAATAATAAAGAATCAGAGCATTTGCAAAATACCCTGAGATAATAACAACACGTCAGAGAAAAGTACAAACTAGAAAATAACCGGAAACAAAACATGATATGAGAAAAATCTGTTAGTTTCAATACTACTATAGAAAGGTGGCCAAATTTATTAAAAGTTTTCCAGTTAGTCGACCAAATACTTATGTTTAAGATGTACAGATTTAAATTTTTTATCGTTTTGTTTGGAGATTTTGAAAAAGATACAGGAAAAACGCCTATTTTAAAGTTATATGAAATTTCGTGACTGAATCTTTTCTAAAGAGACTGCTTGCATTGCATTTTTAAAATTCCAATTAACTTGCCTCATTGAGTACTTTATAAAGATGCTAGAACTGGTAAAGAAATTTCATTGAATTACTTCGCCCATCTCTATCTAATATCACCTACATATATTTACCTTAGGTCCGCTTTCTTCACTTTAAGGCTGGGTTCGTAAAGTCTCTATGGGTATCGTTAGGAGTGAATAAAATGGAAGGCAAAATATATTAAATCATTTACATATATGAGAGAGAAAGAATATTACTTAGGAGTACTCAAGAGAGTTTACGAACACACACTAAGACCCGGTTTTTCGATCTCAGTTTAACTTTAAACTTCAGTTTATTCTCATTGCTTCTATAGGAATAAACTGAAGTTTAAAGTTAAACTGAGATCGAAAAACCGGGCCTTAGGGGGTAATTCTAAGCAACAATGGTACCTGCTTAGCAACTGGTAAGAAGCTACAATCTCGGCAATGTTGGGTAGTAACAGGATACAATATTGTGCGATCTCGATAATGCTCGGAAGTAGGATCATGTCAAGTTATAACTTGCAACCCCGATTAGAATCCAATCGTCGGATAAGCAATATTCTTAGAATAACGTGACGTATGTGTGACGTAGATATGGAGGAACATTAGAGGATCTTCGGCGAACAGTTATTCCGTCCTTATTCCACGATTGTAAAACTGCATCGGCAAAAAAAAACTTTTCTTGCAGAGTATGTGTTGTGGCAGATCTGCTGTGTACACAAGGAATAACAATGGGTCCAGTACTGATCCTTGAGGAACACCACTGCCGACTGGTCTAGGTGTGGATAGGCTACGTCCAATTTTGACCATAAAAGTTCTACCGGAAAGAAATGCTTCGATCCATAACAGAAGATTCTTCCGAATGCCGAAATGTTCCAATTTATATAGAAGTCGGCGCCTGGGGACGCGGTCGAAGGCTTTAGCGAAGCCTAGATAAAGAACATCCACAGGATAGCTTTTGTCCATTGCGTAGGACCACTCATTAATACTTTCAAGAAGATTGGTCATTGTAGATCGGCCTTGAACAAAGCCGTGTTGTTCGTTTGGAATCACATTCTGGCTCATTAGGAATTCAAACATATCGTCATTGCTGATGGATTCCATTACCTTGGAAACGATCGGAACTAAGCTTATGGGACGATAGTTGGCCGGGTTAAGTTTGTTCCCTTTTTTAAATATTGCTGTGACTGATGCAACTTTCCAATCGGCAGGAAGGGTGTGCGTATCAAAGGATGATTGCATGATTAACAAAGGAGGTAGAAAAATAACTGATCCGCATTTTTTGAGAAATGTAGATAGGTTATCCAGTCCGGGAGCAGAGTTGATTTTTAGTTTTTGTAATTTGAGTAAAATCTTCGTTCAAGTGAGAAGGTAAGAATATTAGGTAAATTCAGATTATTGGGTTCGTGTGTGAATACCTCTGAAAATGTGTCGGCTAGTAATTCAGATGATTCGTAATTGCTTTTACAGAGATCCTCATTAACTTTCCTGAGTAGGGGAGTCGAGACCTTTGATGCCATTGTAGATCTGGCACCCGGCAGGGGGGGACCCTGCTAACCGAAGCGTGGATCCAACGGCTTCGGCCGTAGGTGACCATTGTGGACGTTTGATAGAGTCCCTATGGGTGTGACGAGCCCACCGTCCCGAGTTGGCGTACCAGCGCCTGGTTTGCACGGAACCTAATCTGCAGGACGTGGCCGAACTTCCAACCAGTGAAGGCAACTGGTACCGTGGGGACCGATTAGCCCGGATGATACCCTCCCCTCCTCTGGAGTGGAGTGAGCAGAGGGGACCTCCGCCGGTCGACTGGGTTGGACTCACGGGGGCAGTGGTTGCTAGCCCGCATGCTTGGGCTAGGGATGATGTCCATCCATCCCGACGTGTGAACTGCGGATCTCAGTTCCGGCACTAGCCTGGTTAGCTAGTAGAGATTAGATAGGTCTCCCTTGACCAGAAGGGGCGAGGGGCGTGCATCCCTGGACCATTCTGGTAGCAGTTAGTTGGAAGACACTTTATAGTGCCAGCCACCGAAAGGTGGGCCCGCCCTGCTCGCTGATTGGGCGTATCTCAATCCGATGGCTCTGGTCGGGGCCCAAGCGGATAAGGGCTGGTCGCTCAGGAACCGCTTGATTAGCGTACGGTGCGTTACGGGGGATCTGGTCTGGTCTGGTCTGGTCTGGTCTGTAGATCTGGCAAATTTATATAATAGCTTGTGGTTTTCACTGTTGGCAATACGTTCTTCGTATTGGTATCTGGCTGTTTTGATGGTTGAGGTAAGATGGTTTGAAAACTGTCGATGGGTGCTAAAGTCACTGTGAAGGTGAGAGCGTTTGAATTTTTTCCATAAGTTTTGTTTATGCTTGATCATTTCCAGAATGTTGGAATTTATCCAAGGTTTTAATCGATTATTGTAAATGGTCCTTGGCATAGTATGAGACGCTACAATGTTTGTAACAATTGAGTGAAACAAATGCCACATCATATTAGTTTGCCTTGTGGAAAAAATTGAATACCAGTCGACAGTTGAAAGATCGCGGTTTACTTTATCGTAGTTAGTGATGTACAATGTGAAGTGGTCATCGCTTTTCTTATAAACGTCCAGGTTAAATTGGATATGTGATAGAATAATTGCGTGATCTGATTTACCTATCGGAGAGCATGTTTCAGGATCAGTAAGTAGTTGCCTGTCGTTTGTTAATAGAAGATCTAATGTTGAGGATTCTTGGTTGGTCCTAAAGCGTGTAGGTGCGTGAACCAGTTGTTCTAGGTTGGAATTATATATGAATTCTGCAAAACGGGAAGAAGGTTTATTGTCATTCGGTAGATTGGCAATAGGCCATGATATATTGGGGAAATTAAAATCACCAGCGATAATTAAATTTTTATGAGAGGTGGATAAAAGTGAGAGTTTTTCAATGAGTAAGAGATCATATTCCAGCAGAGTATTAGGTGGGCCATAGATGCATGATATGGTGATTGAAAAAGATTGGTGAGATATTTTTAAAGTAATAATATCAATATTAGGTACAGCGATATTTACAGGTAATACATGGAATTTATCCACTATTGCAGATGAGTTGTAAAAACAGAGACTCCCGCCCACTCGATCAAGACGATCAGAACGATAGATGGAATAGCCAGGTTTTAACCAGGTTTCGGTTATGAGAATTAGGTTTGTAATGGTTGACGGTACATATGAAGTCATCTAGCTTGACCATTAACGATGCCAGGTTCGTATATAAAAGTTTCCAGTCCAAAAAAGGGGCAGGTGTACTATTTCTTCTGAAATGTATTTGTTTTGACAATTTTGGGACAACCACGTACATATTTAATTGTAATATCGGTTTCGCCTTGTTGTTTCTTTTGGTCAAGCGTAGCTCGTAATTCTTTTAGAAATTTTTCTTGCATCGGTGTCTTGTCATCAGTGACTTTGATATTTTGGTTTCACGTGACTCTAAAACTTTAAGTTTATTGCGAAAGATGTATCTCGCATCACGATCATTTGGCAAAACAACTTTAATGTTTCGAGGAAAATTATTATTTTCTCTTCCAATACGGAAAAAAGTTACCGGTACTGCACTCGAATCAACAACTTGTAGTAAGTTGTTTATCATACGCTTATCGTTCTCCTTCCCTGCTTCAAGTGTGCCTGCAATTTCTGGTATGCCGCGAATGATGTATTTGGATCGTTGTATGCGCTCCACGGCTTCGCCAGCCACGTCATTAAGGAATTCTGAGGAACTAAAATCGTCAATTCCAGAGAATTTGGTATTTATATTAGACAATTGTTGTTCAAATGCGTTCATTTTGACTTGTAAATCATTTTTGAGGGTCTCAATAAGAACTCTAATATCTCCAAGATTTTCGAAATTAGCGCTACATAAGTTGCACACAATTTTTATTCCTCGGACTTTCTTGCGGGTGATCCGATCGTCGGCGGAGAGTTCCGTGCATTTAACATGAATTGGCTGTTTACAACCATCACACTGAAGATTTGGCAAGTCGCTTAGCGTTTTCGTACAATTTGCGCAGACGGGCATACTGACCTTTGTATTTTCCTCACAAACGGGTGGGATTGAAGCCTGTTTATGTTGAAACAAGTAGGTACCAGTAGCCAATAAACAAGGTAAATTTTTACCAATCTTATACCTGCAGCCTCGACCACCAGGTGTTAGCGAACAGATTACGAAGTTTTGCAAAATTTGATAAACCAGCAATAAGCGGTAAAAATGTTGGGAGAAATTAATTGCACGTGTGTGACTAACTCACTCACTCACTCAATGTGAGTCTTATCTAATTTTACAAATAAAGGAAACACATACAGAAATCCAGGTTTTTTATAACATATCCCTGCTTTAATAAATTGTTGCCTTTTCAAAAAAATATGCAATTATCTAGAATTTATAAATAAAATAATTGTTCATGCCTAACATCTTCATTTCTTTCCTTCTCCATTCTCCTTACGTCTAATACTTTCATTATTAAATAGATCATCTTGGCGGCTTGAAGACACTTTTGTTGTCTTTCATTTAATATACAACTCTCTTCTACAAGTTAGCACTGACAACTACACATTCTGGTAAATAATCATTTTTGTTTTTCTTTCTTTTCTATTTAGAAAGTTTTTGTAGACTGCGTAATATAAATTAGCTGCTGAGTTTATTCTTGTCCCAATTTCATCTTTTTGTGCTCCCGTTATTTAATATTATCCTTAGGTATTTGAAAACATCTATGTATATGCTCTATATATCTATGTCAATATTTGTGTTCAATACCATACTTGCTATTGCCATCGCTTTTTCTCTGTCGATATTTTTCTATGTCAATATTTGTGTTCAATACCATACTTGCTATTGCCATCGCTTTTTCTCTTTCGGTATTAATTATTAGATTACATCTCTTTAACTCTTCTTTTCAAATTTTCATATTCACAAAACGACCAAACATCATCTGCGCAAATACGCATGCTTCTATTTTCACTACCTGCATGTTTCTGTATACTGCTACTTATTCTTTGGTTTTTGTCCAGAACTTTTTTATAACCTCATGACGCTTATAAATAGTAGTGGACTTAATATCCCTCCTCGTCTCACTCCCTTCGTATTTTTAAAGATTCCTGAAGATTGAAATTTGGTACATGGTATTGTCATACAAATTACGTATCACCATTAAAAGTTCTTCTCCTACTCATTCATTTCGCTATACTCCCATTCTGTTCACCATTTCGAAGGTTTTTCCTATGTCGAGGAATTCTAAAAAAATTTATTCATCTTTTACAAGGATTACAACGTAAAATTGTAACCTTGGATGCTGTGTGCTGGCCTAAATCCGCTTTGTGTATCTGCTAGCTTTGGTTCTAGTACCTGTCTAAAGTTTATTGTCTAATATTATACGGTAGTATCGTACACTTTGAATCCTGAACTTAGAAGTAATATCGCTCTATAATTTGTACATACTCTTGTATCTCGCGTGATATCTTTTTGGTTCTCCATGCAGTATTTAATATGTCTTTTCCCTTTTATTCAAAGATTCTTTAGTAATTCTGCATCCTGCAGATTTACCTATTGTTAACTTATTTAGTGCTTCCTCTAATTATTGTAGTGTCACAAACTCAGACTAATTAAAGATCCGTCTCAAATCTGTCATCAAAACCAAAACGCGCGAATCCTTGGTATTCTTTTGCAGCACGATAATACGCGGCTGCATACAGCACGTTCAACGGTGGCAACAATCCAAGATTTAAAGTCTGAATACGTACCACATCTTCGTTATTCCAGCGACCTCGCCCCAAGAGATTACCATGTCTTTAGTCCACTTAGGCCCGATTTTACAATCGTCGGATAAACTGTGTATTTACAACATCCTCGGAATAAGGTGACGTAGATATGACGTAGATATGGAGGAAAGTTAAAGAATATTCGGCGAATAGTTATTCTATCCTTATTCTATGTTTGTAAAACCAGACCTTAAAAAAGTATTATGTGGGAAGAAATGTCAGAGCAGTGATGAAGTGATTCAGGCGCTGCACGAGTCTTTGCACGCGACCAAAAAAATTTTTTTCTTGAAATATTCAAGCACTTCCAAAACGGTACACATAGAGCGTAATGGGGACTACGTCGAAATGTGGCATAATTATTTTTGATATTGCTTCAATAAATTTTGTTTAGCAACGTTTTTAAGGTTTTCTTTTGACTCTGTATTTGACTCGTATTTCGAATTTAAAAAATAGTCAATCATATTCCATTTGGAAATAACGTTATCAAGAGGAACAGTTACCATAGTATTAACAGCCACTAGAAAAACAAAAATGTTTGAAATGTAAATTCCTTGGAAATTAGTAACAATGTAATTAACTCGTAATCGCTCGCAAAAGATTAAAATCTAAAGAGTTTACTTGGATAATTACACGACGTGGTAAAAACGACCCCATCCAGCAAAAATTACTACTAAAATTAATATTATATGGCATCTGCGGTGGGACAGTTCAAGCGCAAGTCATATAAAATCAAGATGGGTGGTCATTTTACGTAATTGTTATTCGCTGTTACGTCCAGCAAAATAATCGCCAATTAGAAGACGCCCGTCGCTATTAAAGTGCATACGATCTTAAAGAAAAATTATCTATTATAGCGGCATGGGTGGAATTTTCACACAGACGATATGTACTTTATATGTAAACTGTAATTTAGAGGTTTAAATGCATATTCTTTTAAAAAATGAAGTTCCTGCAAGCCGTTTGAAATTCTTTGTACATGTTTTGTTTATGTCGGGTTTCAAATGAACGCGTTAAATCACTGGTGTCGAATGCACAAATAAAAAATGCGAGACATTTGTTTGAAAGTGCAAATATATTTTGCGTTCCATTAGTATTTCCTGATTTAAAAGTTGGTCCCCAGTCCATTTGGCAGTAAGCTAGTTAGCAGGCGAAGTCGGAGTGCAAATCACGAAGAAAAACTTTTAAACAGTCATTGCATAAAGCAAGCTCTCACAGAAGTTCCAGGCCAGTTGGAAGGGGGCGATCGATGAAATTAATTTTTGTTATTAACGATTATAATATATTACTCGGAAACACGTTAAGTTTTTCTTTAATTAATTTTCCCAGAACTCGGCGAATTCTCTCACTTTAATTTAATTAAGGAAACTTATTTCTTCCAAAGAATTATTTGGAATTTTATAGTCGCTCGCTACTCCTTTTTTTTTAATTTCAGGAAAATATGATATTGTTTCAGTATTTCAACGCCGCGTTCCTTTTTCCACTTTAAAAACGTATTAATTTTCTCGCTTCTATGTTAACTCCTAGCGAGCAGAAACAATACTGTTTTTCCTTGCTTCGTTCGCCTTTAATTATTAATTATTATTGATCTAAGTAGATTGCGAAACATTTCTCGGAAATATGTCGCACAGCACGTGATTTCTATCGCTCGCTAAATTACTTTAGGGAATTTAAAGGTGGCAGTTAAATATTTTTGTTAACAAGAGTTTCAAAATCAACATCAATTATAAAACATTAAAATTTAAATTGAAATTAATTTTACTTTTACTCTGAAATAATTTGGTTAATTAATAAGTTATCAAATACTAGAAAATATTTAATATACAGAGCTTGTTCAATGGAGTAAATATACTTTTGATTGTCTAAATCTGCTTTGAAAACTTTAAAAAAATCGCCGTCTTATTTTTTTCACAAATTTTTCTTCATTACAGTCTTTTTCTATTGCTTTTCCTCTTTTGTCAAATGTGTTTCCTAATTTGTCAAATGACTTTCCAATCCCTTCAAAGTATAGTAGGCCTGCGGATTGGAAAGTCATTTGACAAATTCGGAAACATAATTGACAAAAGTGGAAAACCAAAAGAAAAAGACTGTATAATTAAGTTGTCAAAAATGTCAAGAATTCTTATTAAATCCACCAAACAATTGTTTCGAATTGCTGGAAAAAAGAATCAAGACAATAAGATCTTTTAACTTATGTTTCCTGCATCTTTGTATCACTCTTGTTAAGAGGAGTCGAAACCAAATCTACTCATAGAGTATGCTTTCGCGCCTTTTCAAGCATTTCCATTTTTTCCAAAACGAAGATGCTAAAATGTTTTTTTAATTGTGGCGAAATTACGCAGTTAGAGCGAAAGAATGTTTCAAATTATTGTTTTCCATATAAATAATCATGATTGATTTACGATAAATCTCGAGACTACAATTTCTGTTTTCTTCTACAGTTTAAGTTAGTGAATTCTTCATTAGCATTCGTTCCCTATTATGTAAGATTGTTGGCCTTTACACTTTTTCTGTCTTCTTATTATCTCAGTTATCAATAATGCATTCTTTATTAATGAGTGTCTGGTGACTTTCTCTTTTAAATTTATCAGTACAGTGAAACTTTCTTTTAACGAGCATTGGATATAACTCGAATACAGCGAGCAAATTGAAAAGTTCCCTTTCTCGTACTTATACGTATATTTTATAAGTCGTTTATAACGAACACTTGCGTTAACGAGCAGTAACTGTGGTCCTCGTTATATAAGAGTTCTACTGTAATTTCCTTATCCATACCAAAGTCCTATTTTTAATAATACAGAATATAAAAGGAAGATTAAACGAAGATTAATCGAATTTGGAGCTTTTAGAGATTTTATTGTGAAACCAAGAAAGCATACAAAAGTAGTAATTTATTTGAAATTTTTGACAATTTAAACCATGTAGTTTCAGTTTACGCTTACGATACGAATTTTTTGTATCAAATGACCACTCTCCTGTATCTAGAAAGAATCAGATAATTTAGAATGGAGAATATCTCCAACAGTTTATTTGACAAAATTTGATGGTAATTCTAGACACTTTTCTACATACCCAGATTCCCCAAATATCTGTTAGTCTGTCCTCCAATTTGCATGCCAGGTAAAATTTTTCAGTTTAACCTTGAAATGAAATTATACATATACCTTGAACTTTAATAAAACAAATGTATTGACATCATTAAATGAAAAATATCGTGAAGTAAATTTAAAAAAATTTAAGAAATACTAAAGGTTTCTTTTTCATAGAAATCGTCTGAGCAACATGTTTTATAAATCTTAACATTATATATACAGGGTTAGTTAAAAGTATGGAGACGGCCATTTATTGCCGTTAATATTCATTTTAGGAAAGTATGTCCTTTATGAAAGTTTTTTAGGAAATTTTTATCTACAATTGAGAATATTTGAATTTTCTTTTCTTCAATTGTTTTTGAGTTACGCCTATCTGCGTAATTTTTTTAAATGGAAACTTGTTAATTTTTTTCTCTTTACAATAGTATTCTTGTTTTTTCTTAGAATTGAGGGGTTTCTGAAAAAAAAAAACAATGGTTCAAGTATTCATTTTCCGCCGTGCATAAGGTACTAAATCAACACTCCGTACAGGTAACGCAATCCCATTCCTCTCGTGAGAGGATTGAGAAACAAAGATAACAAATATAATTGTCGCAAGTGCAACAAGGAAGACAACAGTTTTAGGGAATTCTATTTGCCGCAATGTCACTGGTTTCAATTTAAAAGTGTGTTAGGTTATGTCTACTTAGTTATTTACCAATCAAAAAGTTGTTATTTTGAGAAATGCAGAATGAACGAAAAGGGCGGAATCATTAAATGTCATGCGATAAAAGTTTGGGATGCGATATTTAAGCTCAATTTTCTTAACCACTGACAGTAACTTTGACAAACGTCACTTCAAATAATATTTCCAACTGTTTTTTATCCCTAGATGAGAGGAATGTGCGACAAGGATAGATATAAAAAATCACTAAATGCGTTACCTCTATACGAAGTATGTTAATTTAGTACCTTAGTCGTGCATGCTTATTAGCGCCAGATCAGGTAGTGGTACATCTAAGTAAGCGATAAACAAACTCGAGCGAGTAACTTTATCAATGGTTATTGTTTACGTCAAATTCAATTGTGCAATTTACTGCTGTTAATATTAGCAATGGCGAGTTTAAATGAACTTGAAAGAATTGAAATACTTATGATGCTGGGTTATGGAGATAGACGTAGAAGTTTACAAGACGTTTGTAATTTATTTAATAATACGCATTCTGACAATTTGAACACTTAATTTAATTTACTTAGTTATTTATTAGTTTTTTCTTGCTTTTGTTTTTAATGATAAGATTGTTACCGATAACTTCAATTTTGTCGTAGATCTACCTAACTAAAATAAATATTTGAACCAGTGTTTTCAATTTCACAAAAAAGTGACAAATGGTTTTTTCCAGTGTATTTTAAACGCATGATTAATAAAAAAGCCAGACATTTTCCAGGCGCTCGCTTTTTTCCTGTCATCTGCAGTCCAATAGCAAATACAACTCATTTCGTTAAACAATTATAAGAAATCTATAATAATGTGCACAAAATTGAAATTACTTTTCAGTAATTAGGGGAAACACCGAAAGTATTGAGTCACCCGAGGTTATAAAAGAGGCGCCGAGCGTTGTTTGCGTCATCGTTTTGTGCAACTTAAGCTGGTTTCACATGTCATGTATACGATTTCCGACATCCGATGCACGAATCGTATACGAGTTTTGGTGATGAAAATTTTCATCGTGCACATACATCTGAATTTCGGAGAAAAATTATCAATTTGTTAAGGACAAATTTAGAAACGTTTTCTTCAAATGTTTTTGTAAATAAACATTTCTATTCAATGAATATTGATTAATAATTTCATTCATCTTATTCATCTATTAAAACATGTAAAAGTGAGGTTAAATTACACACGACATCGGACAAAAGTTGAAATATTTTCAACTCTTCCGATGTCGGAAGAAAGTTAAAAACCATCAGATGAATTTACCGACATAACTACTTTCAAAAATTTCAAGCAATAGGCAGTCGTTTCGTACAATCGGATGTCGTATGTCGGATCCATGTGAAATCGCCTTTATAGCGATTAATACTATAGAGTGAAATTTGCTTATAACAAGCACTGGTTATAACGAGAACTAGGTTATAACGAGGAAATTGAAGTCCCGTTTCTCGATATGGTAAATTACATATAAAAATATTTGTTTAAAACGAGCACGTTTATTACTATTAAGTTTATAACTTGCTTATAGAGGCCAATTTTGTAATTTTTTTGTTTGTTTTACCTTGCATAGAGCGAGCTTAATTTAAAAAAATTTGAAAACATTTTTTTGTTCGATGTAGAAATACGTACTATGCCCGACAAAAAATCTAAATACGACGAATTAATTGTTAAAAAAAATTATTCGTTTTGTTTTTTTGTGTATTTTTTACGTTACCATGAAACAAGCAAAATAAATTGTTTAAAAATGTATTCAAACTTATTAGTTTATTAAATAAACTCAAAAATACAGGAGTACAGTTGTCCCAGATTCTTTTGGTGTTCATAGTAGGTATATATCACATATGCACATATTTTTTTCATTTATAACAAGCATTCCAACCTTACGGTGCAGTACACAATCAAATGGAGTATATGGTAATTAATTAACAACGCAATGTTTACATTTTCACAGTATTTTACTTTCAATCAGTCAAAGCTACCAGCTTCTTGTAATCAATTATTATTCTTCCTTTTTTATGCAATCTGGCAACTATGTCACCCATAAGCGTTATACTGCACCGTAAGGTTGTAATAATCTATAGTAGTATTTTTTTATTCAATCTAATGCATAGGAGTATTGTTTGTTTTACTCTATTTTGTATGAATTAATGTATTCATTAAATAAACATAACAAATTGTCATTAGTAAAGTGTTTTATTTTGTCAAATTCTCAATTTTTTACTAACTTTAGGAATGTACTCTTCACACTCATGCAATGTGCGCAAATTTACTTGTGCATGCAAATTTGCACAAGGAAGTCGTTCAATGAAAACGTAATTTTTTTACTTGCACAAAGCAGAAAGTTTGACTGACGTGAAAATTCAGTTGCGCAAATTGCATGAGCGTGTTAGGACGGTTTTGACGACCAATTTAAATTTTGTTGCTGGAGGTTTGTTGCTAACTTCTCACCAGTTGATGTAAGTACAGATATAACAACAAACTTAAAAAACCGTAAAATATACAAAATTTCAGGGACGTTCTTACTAGAAGATGACATGAAAAATTAACTTTTAAATATACAACTGTTCTATTTTATAAACTGTCTTGGTGGATTGCTCGTTATTGAACAAACATTTTTGTTAGATGATCAGATACTTACCTCCGTAAAGCAAGGCAGAGAACTGTCGACGTGTTCGCCCTTTTTTCGGTGTATCTTCTCCGCCACTGTCGTAACCCTCTTAGTACTTCAGGAGACACAAACTGCAAATAACAAGTGGTACTTTAAAAAATTTAAGACACAGATTCAGACTAAGAATATTTTATAGTTTTCATTAAATCGTCCTAGCTCCTTTTACAGCGAGCGTTTCCCGGCCGGAAATCTGGTGAAAAAATCCATACAATTTTACACAGATATAACCCGAGCTTCTATTAATATTGCATTTTTACGGTTGCAAACTTCGTTTCTGGTATTTTATCATCATTTCTGAGCGAAAACAATGTAAAATTATTACATTTTTATTGCGCTTACGCGATTGAATTGAAATACTAAACGTGATATACGACGCGGATATTTTTTTATTAATTAAAATAGCGTCTCTTATAAGGGAACAATATCGTGCGCATTTTTATCAACAAAAGGTTGCCGGAATTAAAATTTCAAACATGTGTTCCGCAAAATAAAAACGCGAAAAAAAATTAAAAAACATATCAATACGCATTCGGCGGCTGTGCGTTCATCCACTCGCTCTTTGCGCAGGGAAAAAGTATACGTGTAGGAATAAAATTTACAGCGTATTATTTAGAAATGAATATTTATTTTGCTCTCGAATTATTCGCCGCTTCTAGAAAATATTTTTATAAAAAAATCTTCCGTTTCCGGTAAATTTTTACATACTATTTATTGAACTGAAATTTACATACAATACATTTTTATATTTTTATCTTTGTTTCAAGGCATAAATGCATCATTACCAACGTTTCTATCTGACGTTATGTAGATGACAAACAGCGCTAACCGACAGTAACATTTTATTAATATCAAGTGTGTCAAGAAAAGCAATGCTTGAGAACTACTTCTTATTGTTAGAGATTCTGAAAAAGGAATTAATTACCCTCTCTTTTAAAAAACATGTTTGATTCCTATTATTTTCAGTTTATGTGCTTTACTATTAAACTAATTTATTTTATCGATATCTCTGTTCCTTTGTCAATGCTATTTAAATTTACACACCACACAAATGTACAAATATAAATAAATATGCGGAGTTCAAATAAACTTGATTATCTTAATCAATTGCAATAAACGTCATCTTGTTTCTTTTGAGTTTGGTATACGTTTTCATAATTTCTTAACGAAGAAAACTCAACAAGGACTTCGCCCTTCGTTTTTCAAATACATCTGCAAGCATGGTTTGTAGAGCAAGCGTTCGTTCCAAATAAAGAGAGGTAATTAAAAATGAATAAGCTAATAGAAAACGTATAATTTATGACTCTAAGTAGTAATTAAGACCATTTATTATTAATTTTCGCAGGCTTAAATATACAGGTCAATTTATAACGAAGTCGAGGAAGAAATCGATGTCCTATTCTTATGTGTTGCGAGTTTCTCGACAGTTGAACTCCGAACATAAAACGCAAAGATTCAGAACAAAATGTTGCTTGCGATTTTGAAAAGTTGTAAAAGAAAAACAATAAATAATTCGGTGTTAATTTTCCAGAACCTGTAAGGAAACTGCGACCAGTGGAAATATAAATCTGCAAAAGTCAACACGTCTTTATAACATTCAACATTGTGGTCCACCATAAAAAGCTAAACTGCTTGCGCTAATGGCAAGTGTAGCTGCGTTCTTTATAACTTATCATAAATTTCATAGTGTAATATTGCAAGAGAACCGGGGTGCCATTTGTTTTTGCTTCGGTGTTCGCGAGTGATGTATATTTTAATTTTAAAACTAATGGGCTTTTCCTTCAATGTAAATAAAAAATTTAAAAGCGCGCCGCTGCAAAATGTACGAAATTAAAAACGTCATAATTTACATCCTTTTTTCCGCGGCGCAAACGAAGAAAAGAGAAACGGGATAACCGCTTCAAGCGTTAGTAAAAAACTAGAACGACGCCAACTCTAGACCAAGTTTATATTAAAAAATATACAATATTTTAATGCAATTAAAACATTCTTTCTCCGCGAAGTTAATTCAGCACTTCTCTGGAAAGCATTTCGTGTAAGTTTGAAATATAAATGTAAAAACTGACTTTAAATTGCTTTATATATTTTAATGAAACTTGGATTTTTCCTCTCGGCAATATTTAAAATTCTTTTAATTTAAATCGGTAATCTCCAGATCTGCGTGTAAGAGGAAATGAAATGAAAAAGAAAGGATATAATAAATTTTATTTTTGCAGTAGAACGACTTGGAATATAAAAGTTTTCGTTTGTTATTACTCGTTAAAATAAATTCAGAGAACGAATGAGATTACGTCACATCTAAAACTATTATTTTTGCATATAAATTACCAGGTTTTTGCCTCATAATTAAAACATTTCGTATTAAGTTAAAAACACAATTTACTTTGCAAACATTAAAACTCGAAATGTGGATATTAAAGGGAAACAGAAAGTAGGGAAATTTTGTTCTTCAAAAAAAAGGCATTACGAATTCCGTGCTGTTATTGATTTCATAACTTACTGCAGCATATTTAAGTAAATGTTCGGGATTTCATAAACCTATCAAATAACTAAAGTAACGGACGGCAAATCACTAGTAATTTTAATCCAATTTGTTGATGTAATTGAATGCAACTCTTATATACATAATATGCCATATTGATTTTAAATCAGTTATTTCTGTGCAAATCAATATAAAACGAATGACTTCAACTATTTATTATTAAAGGTATAAAATCACGATTGCACATGGTGAATTTTCTGGTTTAACGACTAATCAAATATTATCGTGCTTGATTCGGTTATAACATTTCAAATTACATTCTCGTTACGCATCAATTAATTATTTAAGTGAAAAAGTCCTAAAACATAATTAAAAATTGTACACAATCAAAGGATACTTTTGGAAAAGCATCGAGAAAGTAATTCAGTGGTGTATAAGAAGAAAATGCATCAACTGCAAAAACATTCTTAAAATATTAATTGGGATTCAAGAAGGACGACTGTTTATTCTATTCATCCATAATATTCTACAGTTCAGTTTTTGTTTATATGCCGATCGTATAGATCTGAGTTAAGAAAATATACGACCAAACGACATGACATGACAAAAGCCGCGTTTAACGAAAGTTAGAAGGAGGTAGCTATACATATAAAAGTATTTTGACTTATCGATCTATCGGCATATAGCAAAAATGACCTGTAAAAATTAGCGGAAAATCAGTGGTATACGTTTACAGATAATGTTACATCAATATTAAAACTCGAGAGATACTACGAGTGAAAAATTGATAAACACTGGAAAAACATAAATATCTTAAGATCGATATAAAAATATTAACTAGAGGAAAATCAGCTAAGCAAGTGGAAAAATTAAGTTGCTAGTCTTTAGTGAATCAAAAATTACAAAATATAAAATATAAGGGGTGTGCACGAAAAACAATGGAACAGTTATCTATAAAGCCACAAACTTGGAAACCTTGAAACACTAACATGGTGTTTAACTTCCACTTACACACATATTACAATTAACATTATTCTTGTCCATATCCAAAATTTCTGATTTCATTTTATCTTAAGCTTTAATTTTTTCAGTACTTATTGTAAGATTTCAAGTTTCGTTTTCTCCGTTTCTATCTTCGACTTCAAATTTGTACTTACAAGTGAAGAATATGTCCAGATTGTCCAAGGATACGTTAAAAGTAATTTTTTACGTATGTTTCGTCATCCATTATACCATATTCAATTTAAAAAAAAAAGATGCTGTACGTCGTCGATGGATGCGCAAAATTTTTACACGTAATGCTTCAGGTGTCCAAATTTTTTCGTGCACACCCCTTAGTGTATAAAATTAACTAATTTTATTCTAATACCCTTTTTTTGACATTTGATTCCAGCAAGCAGGTTGGCCAAATTCCGCTCTTTTATTATTAAAATTTTTAATCATCTGCATTTTTAAATTCATAATCTCTGTAATAGAAGAACAATAATGTAGATAATTAAAGATTGTAATAAAGAAAAAGTGATGGAATGGAATTTGGATAACTTGCTCGTTCGTATCAAATGCTAAAAATAGAGTATCAACATGAAACCAAATTTTTTCTTTAATTAATTAATTAATTTCAAACATTAAGTTGTATTCGTTCGAAACCAGCAGACGCAATTTTTGCCGCATTTTATCTTGAAAATATAAAACTCAACAATATTTGAATTCCAGGTAAATATCCTGTAGCTCAAATGTGCTGGGCCACACGGTATAACTTTCTACGTTAATGTGTTTTTTCGAATCAAGAAAATAATACAATAAAAGCAACAGAAATGAACTTCTGTAACGGAGACGACTAATTGAATATACAAGGAGGGATAAGATGAGAAGAAGTTACACACAAATATGCATAACAAAACGCTATCATGATGGTCGTGATAACTGATTAGACTGCAAGTTTGCAAGGTAAAGAAAATATAGGAAGAATGAGTAGGTGCTAGTAGTCAGTAACAGCGTATGAAAGGCTGACTACCAGGAATACTTTAATTTTAAGAACCAAGTTAACCCATTTATGCCGAGAACTATCTTTTTTGACTAATTTTTGGTTTTTGTCAATTGATTTCAAAAATATGATGTGGGTCGTTAGCGACCCATTCGGCAAATAAAATTGTAATGCTATTTATCACAGCGACTAGGTCATCATACACTTACATTATAATTAACAGCAACTGAGTCAATTTTTATTAACAAGATTAGGGCCTAACAAACACAAATAATTTAAAGAAGTGTGACCAAGTACGTATAAAACTATTTTATTTTTTATGATAATCAGAGAAACATTTATCGTGCAATGCGATTCCACATCGGTCGCAAGCTTTATTTGTTTTATTTTTGCATAGAGCACATCTTCGACTTTGCTCAATAACGATAAGATGTTGTCCATAACTTCGCTGGGAAAACCATAGTTGACCTAGGTCCTGTTGCATTTGGTCGTATTCCGTATTTCTGGAGAAGTGACACTGCAACAATTCTACGGAATTGTATGTTGCCCAACTTCATTCCATATCGCCTAGACAATGTCCACGCATTATTTATGCAGACATCGAATGTCCAAAATAATTTGTTTGTGACAAGAGTGTTATGGGTGTCATCACGGGTTTCCCAAAGCATTCTTCTTTTGGGAACAGGGACATATCCGCTTACGAACAATATTGCGATAAATGCAAACATCTTGTCATTTCCCAATTCTAATCGATAATTTTTTGTGCTAGCGTACATAACTGTATATCTCACCAGAATTCAACAACAGTACGACTAAAAAACAACTCAAAAAAATCCAAAGATTCACTGTCTGCAGAGATGGTCAAAATGGGTACGTTTTCAACATTTTGTTGCTTGATAGTACCTATCTGTAGATCTCCTTTTTTCCATTATCAGTTTCGTCTTTGTTAGGATTTTCATGTTCATCTTCATAATATGAAAATTAGTTTCGGCTTGAGAACATAATCGTCTCGAATTCAATCTATCTGGATCATTGCATTCCTCATCTCCCGAATTTGCATCTGTCTCGAAACCAACATTATCCGGTGGAACTTATCTGGTACAACTTCATCCATGTCCAGATTTTCAATTTCTTTTAGTAATTATGCCATTGTTAGCGGCGCTTTCCGTTACAAACAAAAAAAGCTCAACTATAGTATTTGTGTCTAACGGGTCGATAACGAATTTTTAATTTTTGCTGACAGCTTATACATATTTCAACGAGATAATGTGCATATAAATATTGATAAAAAAAAATCTTGTACAATTTACCAATAACTTTTAGAATCTATGCCAGACAGCAATAAAAAACTTACTATTTAACAATATCACAAATTTACACTATTGCAGTTATTTCAAATTTAACTGAAACCGAGAAAGACCTTATGTATATTGAGCACGGTCAAGGGATTATAGCCTCAAAAATTCTGCCTGGTATTCTTGATTAGCTACCAAAATGAGAGTGGGTCGTTAACGACCCGTTCGGCATAAATGGGTTAAAGTATGTTACTTACTACCTGTCAAGACCACACGTGGAAAAAAAATTAATTATCGCAAAATGGGTCTAACTTAGGCCCGATTTTACAATCGTCGGATAAGCATTATTATTGGTATAACGTGACGTAGGTGTGACGTAGATATGGAGGAACATTAAAGGATATTTGGCGAACAGTTATTCCGTTCTTATTCCACGATTGTAAAACTGGGCCTTAGTGTTAGACAAATTTCGTATGCGACATTTTAGTTTTTGACAATTAAATCAAAATGTAATATTGTTCCTTTAAAATTTGTATCTGCACTCGACGTGTTCTGAATAATATGAATTTTCTTCGAAATTTATCCAATAATTAGAAAACTATTAAATTTAGAGAATTTTTGCAAAATGTATAGATATTCCTTCTTAATTAATAGAAAATCATAATAAACACTTCTAGACAAAATTAAAAGACCACCAACAAACATCAAAATTACTTTATGAAAATCACATAAAATATAGCTTAACAAAATTAACAAATGTCATAGCTAGATGATTTCTACATTATTTAACTGGTACATCAAAGAAGTAAATTAATAAATTTGTTAGTTTTATATATTTGTGTAAGTTAGTCGACGTAGGCGTGTGTGAACAATTACCGTTGTCATAATAGTTTTTGATTGTAATTAATTAAATGTATATTACCAATACATTCCTAGTAAAAGTTACGTGCCTTTAATTAACGAATTTAACAATGGTTATGGGCCCAGTGTGCGCAAGAAATACTGTGTCTGTACGTGTAAATTGATAAAAAGAAAAGCATGACGGATAATAGAAATACAATTGAGAAATTGAACGGCGCGAATTATGCATCATGGTCGTATCAGATGAAGATGATTCTCATGGAAAGTGATTTGTGGACCGTCATTGAACCTGGAGAAGATGAACCAGAAGAAAATGCAAACGCTAACGAAAGAAAATCATACACGTCACGTCAAGGAAAAACGCACGCAAAAATCGCACTTGCGATATGTGATGAGCAGCAAATGCACATACGTCATCTAACGAAAGCAAAGGACGTCTGGGAAGAATTGCAGAAGTTATATGCCCCAAAAGACAGTAAATTACGTACAGTTCAACTTAGAAGGAAGTTATATTCATATGAAATGAGTGATTATGAAACCGTAGAAAATTACTTAGGCCAAATCAATAAGACAGTGGCAGATTTATCGAGTATTGGCGACACAATAGAAGACGGAGACTTAGCCATGACGATTCTTTGTGGATTGCAAGATGATTGGGATACAGTGGTTTCAGCATTATGTAATCTCCCACATGCTGAATTTACAAGTGCTACTATCAAAAGACGCTTACTGGCAGAAGATGCAAGACGTCAAGAAAACGGTGACAGCAAACAATCAGCATTGTTCATGAAAACTAAAAGGATGTCATCAAACAAAAGAAATCAAAAATATGGAAAGCAATCAGAAACAACGCAAAGTGGTAAAAGAAGTGAACAAGTAAAAACAAAAATGACGCAAAAAGATGAGCTTATTTGTTACTACTGTGAAGAAAAAGGTCACATTGCAAGATTTTGTCCTAAGAAAAAGAACAAAAAGCCGAAGGAGGAAAAGACAAATGTGATGAACATGAGTGCATTCTGCGGTTTGGTGGCGATAAGCAGTGACAGTTGGATAGTAGATTCTGGTGCAACTCATCATATGACGCCGCATGAAGATTATTTCATGAAGATTAGCAAGAACAACGCTATTGAAGATATAATAATGGCTGATGGGAGAACTACATCTACAATCGGAAAGGGCACAATAAAAGCTAGGATTGCAGGTTCTAGTTTATATTTTAAAGCAGAAAATACATTGTTAGTTCCAGAAATTGGTTATGGAATTCTATCCGTTCGAGCATTGACGGAAAATAAAAAGAAAGTTATTTTCGACGGGAATGGATGTTTTATTTATGATGAAACAGGACAGCTGCTGATTAGAGCAAAGAAAAAAGGTCAACTGTATGTTATTGAAGCAAAACCATGCAAGGAAAACAGGTTAAATTCGCTTTATAAAAACACTGAAGCGAAACCAATTGATTTGTGGCATAGAAGAATGATGCATGTTAACAAAACCAAAATTCTAGAAATGGCCAACGCAGAATCTGTGTTAGGTTTGAGCATTGAGAAAAGTATTCCAACTCATTGCGACAGTTGTCTGGCAGGGAAGTCAATTCGACAACCATTTCCAAAGAATTCACTTAATGACAGTACGAAGACTGAGACAGCGATATTGGAACTTGTACATGCTGATCTGATGGGTCCAATTGACGTTCCGAGCTGGGGAAGAAAGAGATATGTACTTGTCATTGTGGATGACGCTAGCAGATATGTTTTCGTACGATTTCTACAGAAGAAAGGAGACGTTCTGAGTGAATTCAAAAAGTGGAAAACTGAGGTCGAGAACCAAATTAACAAAAAGGTAAAACGAATCAGGACTGACAACGGACTCGAATTTTGTTCGAAGAATTGGATAGAATTCTGCGAAACCGAAGGAATACGCCACGAAACAACGATGGTATATACTCCGCAACAAAATGGGGTGGCGGAACGAATTAATAGAACGCTGATGGATTTAGTGAGAGCAGAAATTCAAGAAAATAACTTGCCAAAGGGTTCTTGGGCTGAACTAACGTACACTGCTGCATACATCAGAAACCGGGTTACAAATAGCCACAACAAGAAGAAAACTCCATATGAATTGTGGTTAGGGAAAAAGCCCAGTGTGAGACATCTAAAAGCTATAGGTTGTGAAGTATTTGTTCATGTGCCAAAGCAGAAACGGTATTCGAAATTGTCAGCGAGAGCTGAAAAAGGAATATTGGTGGGATACGCATTGCATGGCCGCGGATATCGTGTCTGGATGTCGGAAACGAAGAAGGTTCAAGAGTCACGTGATTGCGTGTTCAACGAAATGTATTCTGGTAAGAGCTCAAACGCAAGTGAGCGACCCAAATATGTCATAGATATTCACCACGAAGGACCAGTCATAGGAGACGACGTAAGTGAGGATGAAATCAATGATACTGAAGATAAATCTCAAAATACATTAAATTTTGAGATACCAGAAAGTGAATACATAGACTCATTATCGGATCATGTGGTTAAGAAGAATAAACCTGGAAGACCGAAAAGGGATCCTACAAAACCGCAACAAGTAAAAGAGCGACAACATGAGATGACACTTCGTTCAACTAAACCGAAGTACGCTGAATTGCCACAATCAAACATTATGAAAGGTACCCAAGAGGAAGATCCATCATATTATCATGAGGCAATCAATTCTATCGAATCTTCTAAATGGATAGAAGCAATGACTGAAGAATTGAATTCACTGATAAAACATGATACATGGGAATTGGTGGAGTTACCTCCTAGCGTGACACTAGTCAAATGCAGATGGGTATATAAGAAGAAAACAGTAGGTGATACGCAAGTTTTCAAAGCTCGTCTGGTGGCAAAAGGATACAGCCAGAGGAAAGGAATAGATTATGATGAAGTCTACGCTCCTGTCTCCAGTTTTGAGGTAACACGTTTGCTGGTCGCAGCTAGCGTGGAGAAGGGATGGTTAATTGATCAATATGATGTAAAGAGTGCTTATAGAAAGGATGGGTTAATTGATCAATATGATGTAAAGAGTGCTTATCTTCACAGTAATTTAAAAGAAACTATATATATGGAACAACCGCAGGGTTTCATACAAAGTGGTCAAGAGAAACTCGTTTGCAAATTAAAGAAATCAATATATGGGCTTAAACAAAGTGGCAGATGCTGGAATGATCACTTAAATAAATGTTTGACAAATATGGGATTTGTTCGAAATAAAGTAGACGCTTGTGTTTATGAACTCAACGTGAAGAATGGAAAGGCAATACTGACGGTATATGTAGACGATATACTTGCAATAACTGAGAACGAACAGATGCGACAGAAAGTAAAGAGATTATTAGAAAACAGCTTTGAAATCAAACATATAGGATTAATCTCACATATGTTAGGTGTTAAATTTGAGAAAGGACAAAATGGTAGTATTACTCTTTCTCAGGAGGAATACATCGATCAATTGCTCAAGAGATTCGGGCTTCTGGATGCAAAAGGAATCAAGACACCGATGGAAATTAAACCAAATTTTCTTGAGGAGAATAATGAAGAAAATTATGTAAATCTCCCCTATCGTGAACTTATAGGTGGACTACTTTATCTCTCCCAAAGGACACGTCCAGATATCGCTTTCGCAGTTGCTAAATTAGCCCAGTACTGTTCCAGTTTCAACAGAAGTCATTGGGAAGCCGCAAAGAGAGTACTTAGGTATGTAAAAGAAAATAAAAATCATAGAATTACATATCGACTTACGAATCAGCCTCTCACAGCATTCGCCGATGCAGATTGGGCTACATGCGCAAGTGATCGCAAAAGTACCAGTGGCTACATAGTAATGGTAGCTGGTGCTGCAGTAGTTTGGAAAAGTGCAAAACAGACTTCAGTTGCTTTAAGCACAATGGAGGCTGAATATATAGCAATGGCCGACTGTGCAAGGGAAATTGTTTGGATCAGAGAATTACTTAAATCCCTTGACCTAGGCGAAATAATTGGAGAGTCAACTTTCATTTGGTGTGACAACCAAGCAGCTATCGCACATGCTACAAGTTACATCGACAAGTCGAGAACAAAACATATCGCAATAAAACATCATTTTATTCGAGAGATAGTGATGGATGGAATTATCAAATTGAGATATGTACCAACAAAGGAAAATCCAGCAGACATCTTGACAAAGCCGTTAAGTTGGAATCTTCATGAAATTCATTGCAATAAAATGCTTCAGTACGACTGATTGAACAGGAATTTTTCGTAATGATTATCAAAATGATTGAAATCCTTCCGAGGGGGGAATGTTAGTTTTATATATTTGTGTAAGTTAGTCGACGTAGGCGTGTGTGAACAATTACCGTTGTCATAATAGTTTTTGATTGTAATTAATTAAATGTATACTACCAATACATTCCTAGTAAAAGTTACGTGCATTTAATTAACGAATTTAACAAAATTCGATATAATCTAATACAGAAAGCAATCAAAATTTCGAAAAGAAATAAATTTAAAAAAATCACCTTGTCTTCTTTGGTCTCATACTAATTGCAAGAACTAAATTACGAGAGTTACCTGAAAATCACTGTCCACGCATTTTTTGTTTGACATTGCAATTATTTTCTTGGAAGTGCTTCGTGAACGAACAACTTTTGTTGGATTCGGTTCATCTCTATGGTTCATCTTGGAACACCCAAACTGTTGATTATTGCTTAGTTTCCGGCTCGTACGAATATATCCAAGTTTCGTCACCTGTTACGGTGTTGTATAGGGATTTTGCAGTTCCTCGGCCGAATTTTTTGAGCATTTCCTTACGCCAATTGACACGAGCCTTTTTCTGAGCTTCGGTCAAATTATGCGGAATCCATCGGGAGCAGATCTTTTTCACACCTAAATGTTCATGCAAAATCGAATGTATTGCAATCTTCGATATGCCTAAGAATGCCTCTATCTCACGATAAGTCACATGCCGATCCTCTTCAATCATGTTGCGCACAGCATGTTTTTTGGAACAACAATCGATTTTGGTCGACCTTCACGAAATTGATCACTGACCAAAGCACGACCACGACGAAATTCTGCAAACCAGTTGTAAACTGTCTTTTCCGCTGGTGCTTCATTACCAAAAGTTTAAAGAAGAGATTCGAGGCATTGTTGTTGAGTTAGGCCTTTATAAAAATCGTAAAAAATCATCCAACGAAAACCTTCACGTGAAATTTCCATTTTTTCACAAAACTGCTTTTTTTAAACGCTCACTGTAAACAAACTACTCGGCCGATTTCTGAGCTGTCACTGTTTACACTACCGGTAATTTTTTCGAGGAACATGGAACAGCAACTAAAAGTTCCCGATTGTTCCTTCAGTGTGGATTTAGCTTAGGGCGTGTTTCCATCCTTCTCCTAATGAGATCACGGAAGTTATACAGCTAATGGATGCCCAACTATCTCAGAGGTCCTCTGTGGGATTTACATCTGAGCTTCTTGCTGACCTTTCTAAACACTCAACTTTGCTTCTCTTAAAGCAGTTGTTACAACATTAGCAATGTGTGGTTTTGCATTAAAATAAAGCTTGGACCTAATTTCTCAGCATGTGCCTGTAGGTACATGGGGTACAATAATAAAGAGTTATTGGACGCCCAACTGTCCCAGAGGTGCTCAATGGGATTTAGATCTGGGTTTCTTGCTGGCCATACCTTCTGAGATATCAAAAACAAGAAATCCTTAATTAAATGAAGGAAAAAAACTCTGCTTATTGCATTCTTTGTAATATTAGAGACTTTAATACTACATCAATTTCTCTAGCTAGTACTCTAAAAATTATAATACATCCTGGGGTTCCCAATTTTTTTTTAAACATCAACCCTTTAAGAGAAAACTAATTTTCCATCAATCCCCTTTCAAACTTATCTAAAACGATAGATTTTAATTATTTTTAACAAAACAAATAGAAATTTTGGAGGATACGTTTTACCTCTGCAATGTATAAAAAATTAAATACAATACAACATCTTATCTTATCTTATTTACGAGCCCTGCGTCAAAAGTATTCGCCTAGCTAGTGTAGCTGTTTTTGAACATAAAATCATTATTAGAATTTAAATATCAAAATTTTATTTAAAATTATATAAATTTATATTTATTTTTTATTATTATTCTCGAAAAATAATCTACCACTGAGTAACTTTTCTTTACCCAAGACTGGTAGGCGAATACTTTTGGCGCAGGGCTCGTAATTGACCCTCAATCGACGACTAACAGTTAGTTCTTCAATTTCTAAAAGCTCCCTAAGAGTTCATCGATCCCCAACCGATCTCTATAGGTTCATCGACACTTTTCAAGATTTCATCGATCTCCAAGTGGTCTATATCGACCCCGTTGGGAATCCCTGACATGAGGGTTTAGTACAATTATTTTTGGCCTTAGGTATCATTTTTCATAGATTTACGCTCCAACAAACTCCTTTAACGCTAACCCGAAATTAACTTATACATAACAATTATTAATCTTTAATGCTAATAGGTTCAACATTGGATGGATAAATTGATAATTTTATTTAATTTTAACTTTATCAACGTTTAAAGTAAAATAAACTATACATTGTTCACAACATTTATTACCTGAGAGAACCTCCTATTTATCAATATTTCGATCATTTCAGGTGCCTCAGTTGGGACTATCACCTGTGTATGTTAACCACAACGGGTTATATTCACCCTTAATAAAAAAATTGGTTACCATTATTATTATACAAGCAGATGTGAATCACAACTAAAACTACATACATGTAACATGTTACACCACTCCAGGCAAATACGTTTCTCTTCTCATATATTAAACGCAACATGACAAAATCGATTAGCGTGCTCGAATAAATTAGTTTTATATAATTTCAATTAGCAAGTCCGCTCTATAAGAGCGCACGTGTTTAAGAGGGCAAATGTTGCCGCTTAATCATTTACAACTAAACAAAACACAGTAACCAGATGACGGAAAATACATCGGTGCACATTCTGACGTAAATACAGCACCGACGCCGGCACTGTTTCAAATTCATGCAAATAATATGTGTTTGCACAGTGAAGAATCTGTTTCGGCTGCATTAATTAGTAACAAATATTGTTGGAGATATGAAACTGATTAAAGAAAAATATAATTCTCATTTGTTTGAAAACTGATAATTCTTGTGTATTAGAACTTTGCTCAAAACTTATTATTAGAAACAATATTTTTAGAAAGTTTTTCGATTTAATTAAGTTTTGTAATCGAGCTCGCATTTGTAGGAGCTCTTTTCTATTGAGAATTTTGGTCTTTTTATTCACTCCTCGCAGTTTTCTGTCTTATCTCTATTTGTCGAAATTATCGTTTAGATTTTTGTTCTAACTTAATCCTCGACGCTAAAACGGTGTTGAATTTCATCGGAATTTTAATTTTCAAAGTGCATATTTATAATTTGAAATAATTCAAAGTAAGACTTTTTCAATTTTGTTGTTTTCAAACATTTTAACCATTTACATTTATCAAATCTGTAACCACCTAAAAATAGTAAAAATCCTTTTAGTTACTTTAAGTTACGCATTTTCGCTGCCAATGCATAATAAATTAATAAAAATCGTTTGTTACTGGTCATTAATAGTTTATTAATCTCTTCTTCACTTATTGTTTCGAATAAAAACAAATAAGTTAAGTTTAGAATAAAGACGAATAAGTTTCTTTTTGATAACATTAAAATGAGAAACATTTACAAATTCACTTAATATTCTTAAGTTTTCTTCATGTACTATGTTGGCATCACTGCCAAAGATTACAAAGTTCAAATTTATCTTTTAAATACTGTTACACTTTTGGTTATTTTGAAAATAACTACAGCGTCCTGATACAGGGAATAACCATTCCCGAAGGCTCGACATAAATTAAACAAGTTTTATTTAACCTTCTCTGACTGCATAAAATAAATAAAACTCTTCATTCAGTAGAAGAAAGGATGGATAAGATAATATATATACATATAGGAAGTTTGGTTTTTCTTGGCTTTTAAAAATACTTTTGTGGAGGAGTATATTCTTAATAATATCTTATTTGTGTCCTGCATAAGTTCCTAAAATTATGTGTTGCAGTTGTCTCTTCTTTCCCCTTTCAATATTCCTTAAATTCACCTTCTATGTTCTCTCTCCAATTCCTTTCTTCAAAAGCATTGTCTCTAATCTGTCTCTCTCAGAATCTCATCGTTTTTGTTACGATATTATCAATGAAGATCTCAGCTTCTTATTTTTTTTTAAATTAGTATTTTTATTGTTTCTAAATGTAGTTGTTAGCCGAGTTGGTTAAGTCCGGGTTTGAAAAGTCAACTTTTAGGTGTGGGTTCGAATCCCTTCTTGATAGTCTCGATGCATATGGGTTCTATGTGAGAGATAGAGTACTTATGCGTCGGATTGTGCTTCGGGTTCATACCGGCTTCTTTGAACTAGGTTTTCTGCGTTTTACCAGTTTGTAAGGCGAATGCCGAAGGAGAAATTAGCATCTAAGACAGTCGCAGCCCCCTCCTCGACAAGCTCTGTTAGGTGGGAAAAAAATAGTTATGACTTCCTTGCCTTCAAGTGCTCTCAATTTCACTAAGCATATCTTTTAAATGTAAATTGTATCATACTGCTCATCCCAAGCACTCACATTAACATAGATGTTTCACTTCTGTCTTTATGAGCTGCTTCTTTACTCTGTCTCAAGATCTCAGAGTTTTTCTCAAAAAGTTATTAAGTGAAGATCTTGCTTGTCCTTCTCCTAATTTAGTATTACTTTCACCACAGCCTTGCTTTCAAAATCTTCTAGTTTCATTAGACATATTTTAGTTTCTTTATTTCCAAATGTTATTGTTATATTGCCCATTGCTTTACTATTCTTGATATTGATACAAGAACTTTTAGATTTATATTTTAGTCAAATTTGTAGAAGTTTCAGAGCGAATTAAAACTGAAAATAAATTTCGAACATGACTAATAAACAGCATTTGATGTAATCCTATTTCTCCGTAGTTCTAATTAATTTCTTGTACGTTGAGCAAAACTACGTATTATGTATGTTTAGTAAAAATCGGTTCAAGTTGTTTTAAGATATCTAACTTCCCGATGATATGGTCAAAACCATAAATGCCTGGCTCTACGTAACCCCTGAATACACATCGTAATTTTCAATTTTTTAAAAGAATTTTAAGACTCCAACATTTAATTAGCATCTTATATAATATCTTTATTAATGAATTAGTCAACGCAATGTGTTCGTGTTTTCGTTGCATCTGACAACTTCGGCGAATTATTTATGATAATGTAACGGTTAATCTGAAAAGTTATTCCCTGAGTGGATAGAACACGTTCAACTAGCTTAAAATATTATGAATTACTTACACATTAACTACAAGCAAGGCATTAAACATTCAGCGACTTCCACATGGAAACCCGTATCATATTTCCGAATAGGCGAACGCCGTTAGTGCGAAAATATAACAGCAGCGGGGGAGTTTTATTTCACGTCCGCAACACAATGCTTACTTTACATTTTACAACATTTAAAGAAATATATCAGCAAGATCGAAATTTACATAGAAAAGGTATTTAAATTGAAAATTAGAATAGTAATAAAGTAATAAAATAGCTTTTAAAGTTATTGTACATCCACAAACGCTAAAGTAACTCTATTTACATATTTATATGACATGTTCTACTATGATATGTCGTCCACACATGAGTAGCGAAGTGTGAAAGCACTAAATGAACACGTTCATGTGGGATTTGTAAACTACACCACAGTTTAAACTTTCACTCGCGAATAATGCAAATATTACCGAATGTTATTTAATTTTATGGACTTGATTTAATTTAATGAAAATTTACGTGTTTAATTTACTTTTCTGGCCCCTTTGCGCACCACCTTTTACGTTAATTTACTTGATGTTTGTAGGTGACTTTATTTAATCAATAATTTTAACACACTGTTTACTTCATTCTCATTTAAAACTTTATGTATAAATATGAAATTTTGGCCGATTATTTGAAAAGAATTACAAATGTTAACACTAAACGCGAATACCAAAATGTATGTTATTTACTATTCCAATAAAGAAAATTTAAAATTAATACATGATTCTGATACGAAAACTACAACCACTTAGCCAGAATAAAAATGTGAAATTTAAATCTCTTGATTATGCATAGGATCTAAAATTACAAACTCTGAAGTCAAATTAAGATTTTCATTTTTCAAACTGCCAAGAGATTTGGAATATTCTGATAGTACGAGAGAAGTTCAACTCCTAACCAGAGTAATTACTTTTCTTAAATTTCAGTTACTGCAAAGCTACCCTTTTTTTTATTAAAACGTCATCCTGTTTTGACATACTGTTGCAATCAAGTCACCAATGATTCATTTGTTTAATAAAATTGTTGAATGTTGGTAAGAACTCTATGAAATTGTGGTGCGACTTTCTGCACAGTTCAAGAAAACATGTGTGTCCAGGACTCGAGTTTATGGCTGGTGCAAAATTTTCAAAAACCATGATAAAGAAGGTCCCACGTCTTTCGCGTCTTTTTCGTAAGTGAGAATTAAATTAGTAACGGCATTGCTTCGTTTCTCCTAATAAAATAAAAATTCTCGTTATAAGTTAAAAATTCCTTGTAATTAAAGTTGACTTAACGTATTGTAATTGTATACATGCTCTATTTCATGACTGATTTGAGTTTCAGGACATCGCTGCATCGCTGAAAATGACAGCACGATTTCTTTTGCAACACAAAGTCCTGGTTCACCTTTGTGTATAAAACTATTATTCAAAATCAAGTAGCATATGATTTAATTTAAAGTTATCCTCAGAAGAAGGCAATAATTAAAAATGTCTTAACTAGTTATGTAATACCTGACAAGATATTTCTGTACCTCAGAGCCAGACTAGGTTAAGTCCAAAACAGGATTTTACGGTGGATCGGTTTAAAGTTTTAAGTAATGCAAATTTGACTATTGCGAGGACAATATTTATCATAATTTTTAAAACTTTATATATGTTATATTTTAAGATAAATACAAACCGAAAAGTATATAATAAAATTAGGCTAAAAATGTATGTTACTTATCATATTAGCCTAACAGCAATATTTGGACTTAACCTAGTCTGGCTCTCAGGTACAGATTTAGAATCTCCAACTTTCTGATATGATTTCTAATTCCATGTACATGTCTTATAACTGCTCCTCACAGAACTTGGTAATTTATACATAGACTTTGCCTAAGTTCAGAATTCAGTTCAGAACAACAGGTGTTTTTCGCGAATAGCAAAATATGATTTGCGTGGTTCTGCGCTGTTTTGCGCCGTTTTGCGCAGTTTTTCGCCGTTTAGAGCTGCTCAGAGCAGCGCGGCGCCTTTGGTCTGGACGCGGCTTTACGGATCGTGTTCGTCGATGCACGAAGTTACACGTTTGTGCGCGGTTTATCATCCAAATCAAACGCACATGAACACTTTGTGCGTTTCTACGGTTTGGTGCAGCGCAGCGCGTTTGGTGTGGACGTCGCTTAATATGTGTATAGATTAGAAAGTAATACCTCATTGGCAGAATCTACACTACGACAAAAGAAACTTCTTATCTCATATTCTGTGACAGACTTTTACAAAAACATTCACAAATAAAAAAAGTAGAAATTGTACATATCGAAAAAGTGTTTTATTATTTTTCTAATAAATTGTCAATAGTGGCAAGGGTAATTTCTTAGGAAGGTTATCTGTGTATGTAAGATCGTCTACATTTGAGGCCTAAAGTGTTCCACAGTGTTTGGCCCTATTGTTCGATTTTAAAGATGAAGAAAGTCGCAAGCCTAAAACCACCTTTTTTGACGATGGCGCCCTCGGCGACCGGAATGAAAGAAATTAAAGAAAGTAAAAGAACTGCTTAAGTTCGAATGAAGTCATTTATATCAAATATTATTCACCATTAAGATATAGCGGTTCATAATTTATTAAAAATTTCCTTTCATTTGCTACATCTTCAGGTGATGTAATATTCTATTACGTTAAGCTCCGACGTAGTACATACAATTTTCATGTTCAGTTTCGTCGACATTTTGACACGATAATTAACATTACGAAAATTAAAATATATTAAAAAGTAGTCTCGGTCGCTAGTGTAGATTTAACCAGCAACGGAAATTAACATAATTCTTCTAATAAGCCCGTACGTATTATAACGATGTACGGAGAGATGATGGATTTAAATTTTTTAATTATGTTGTGAGCTTTTTAACGCAGGCTCCGCTGTTTATAAATTAACATACCGCGTATTAAAGCCAATCGACTTAACGATAGTAAACTATTAAGCCATGAATAATGTAGAAGAACGGACGTTATCATGTCACATTACAAACATTTACATGAATGTTATTTGCGTTTAATAAGTGGACGGCGAACGCCGCCATCATACATAATATATCCTTGAATTATATTATATATTATTAATTTCGCATCCTGCGAAACGAAGCGTTCATTTTACAGATGCGCACTTATGATTATAGCCGTATACACTACTTTTTTGCACAAAAAACTAGGTTTTTATGAAAAATGTAAATACATACTTTGTACATATATGTATGTATATCGTGGTAATACACTAATTATAATTACATTAATTATAAGTCTTCGAATTTGTTTTATGTACAACATTAGTATATCCAAATATTGATTTTGTTTGATGTTTAAAGCCTTTATTTTTATACTTAGTTAGGATACGGCTAATAATAAGTCATGTAAAACTTTGATGGTCATAATAGGGTATAAAAAGTATATGCATACTAAGGTCTATTTCAGAATTTACTCTTACAAAAGGCTTTGGGAATCCGAGTGCCCTGTTTATAATAAATTGATACTAACGTAATGTTATAATGGTAGTATTCAGGGAATGATCACGGAGTGATGTTAATACATCACGATCAAAAATCACGATGATTTTAAAATTTTTCTGCAATTTTTAACATAATTAATGACACCCAATAAAAATGCAAGCGAAATCTCATTTACTTTCATATAAATTCATATAAAATGATAAAACTATCAAATTACAGAAATCTTTAAGTAAAACTCCATCGTTTGCATCATGGGAATACCAGTGTTTGTAACAGGAAGGAAAGGGAGAAAGTCGAATGCACAGAAAATTATTGCACAATCGAATATCTATCATTAATTAATTTGTCCAATTGTTCTAGTCGCTATTAATTTTGTCCAGTTAGATACTGAAAATAACCCGCGTGTGGAGCATACCGAGTATGAAACTGGGATAAAAATCAAAGCACTCTCACGTTCCTGGAGTGCCATACCTCAATCCATAGGGGGCTACCAGATCAAAATCAACCTGAAAGTCACTAATTGATATGAAGCGCAAAATATTTCTTATAACAGTCTATTTCCTCTAAATAAAATATACCGACTGTTTTTATAATTTTTTTATTTATTAAATTTGGACGGCCTGTCTTAGCTTTACTGTAAATAACCTCAAAGAGCTCAAGGATTTATTTTTCAGTTAAGCTAAAATATGTTCAAAAAATTTCATGGCAAGAACTGAAATAAAGATTAAAAAATTACCCAGATGACACATACACAAACTTATACACACCTTTTTTAATTTGAAGAAATGGTACCATTTTCTACTACCCTGTGGTTATAGATAATTTGTTCAAAATCGTTTACTCAAAACGAAACATTCCTTTTTCAAGTCACAATATATTTCTCTTTTAGTAAAATCTAGAATTTTAATTTTTATATACTAGGCGGTGCATAACCTAACTCCTGAAATCTACAAGTATGATTCTGTAGATATTACTGTTCCTGTTTTATTATTTGTAATATTGAATAACACATGGGAAGGTCAGCATTCAATCCAAGAAATACATTTAAAGACTAAAATATCCATTTCCTTAAAAAAAAAGGAAAATGTAATATCTTGTGACAAGTGACAAAGAATGCATGGAAAATTTCCAGAGATAAATCTGCTTAAATAGACTTCTCGGAAAAGAAAATACGTTAATAACATACATTTAGTGCACCTATAATAGGATACACGTCATATTTGCGTTAAAGTGTTATAATTTCACTCCTGCAATTTATTATTTAAAAGTAATTTATCACATCCGTGTGCACATTGACGTCTCAGTTATATTTTATGCATATAACGCCCTGGGCAGAAATATAATTATTTCAGTATATTTGCAAATTAATGATAATTTATGTGCAAAAGTCCTCTGGTGGCAAAATTCAATCAACTTGTGTTGACGTCGACCCACGTGTAAATATATTACGAGGCTACAGATTGGCCGTTTATTATAAGTCACCTCGAAGTCTAATTCTGGTAATATGTGGTTTCGTGAAAACTTTCTCGATACGTCAATCGGAAGATGCATCATTTTGTCAACAATATTACATGTAATCGACATGCACCGTTGGTGTGAACGGGACCCGTAGGCGATGCAAACTAACCGTTTAAAACATGCATTGCGCGCAAACTGCAATTTTAACATTGTACATACGAGTACGTGCATATTCACATTTGTGTACGTGTAAATCATATTGGGTGAGAGTCGTAACGGATAAATTCTTGTTTGGGATGAATCGCGCATTTTTCAATTTTTGACCTGACCGAATCGTCCGAATACAGTGGCATTTCTACAGTTTACGAAACCATAGTACAAATTATTCGCTGAGGTCCCTATTTTACAAAGCATGTGGGTTTCCTATTGGGAATGCAAAGCGGATTTACTAAATATCCCTGCTATCTTTGCTTGTGGGACAAAGAAGATATCACAGTACATTTCCAAAACAGAAATGGTCTGAACGGACGGACTTCGAGTTGGGAAGACATGTCAAATCGATTCTAAACATGTATTGATATCTCTTGTACAGTGAATTGGGCTTCACGAAACAATTTGCAAAAATTCTACATAGTGAATCCAAAGCTTTTCAGTAGTTGAGAGAATTTTTTTCAAAGTTATCCGAGGCTTAAGTTTAGTTTAAGCAAGAATCTTCGTTGAATCACAAATTAATAAAATTAAGGACAGCGAAGTGTTTTCGCAATTACTTAGTGTTAAGTAAAGAAGAGCTTGGGCTTTAAGGAAGTGGTTCACAGTTTCCTCGGAAATAATAGAGCTGAAAATTATAATGGATTGGCTATTGACATGACCGCGAACTTGAAGTTGCATATACCGGGTGTCCCAGAACTCGCGTACAAGCTGTTAACACCAGATTTTAACATTTATTCCAAAATGGATTCTGCAAAAAAGTATAATTAAATCCTTTTAGTTTTTAACTTACAAAGATTTTAATTTAACCAATCAAACACGCTTCCGTGAAGGAAAATTAACTCAATGTGTGTATTTCCTAGGGTATGACTGTAGGTATTGTTGATTAAAAATAATTATAAAGTTTTGATAAAATGTTTGGTCAACTTTTAATTATAGTACTGTCATTTTGTCATTGAACCATAAAAAACGAAAAAACACTTCAAACAACTAACGATTTATTAAAGTAAATTAAGTGTTCAAAAGAACCACCACCAAGTTCAATACACAGCCTTGCCCGTCTTAGTAAGTTGTCTCTTGCATTTTGCAACATAGCTGGAGTCACCATTGCTACAGCATTCATAACTCGCAATGTGCCCACATTATTTACGGGTACGCGGTAAACAGTGTTTTTTATGTGCTCCCAAAGAAAAAAATCTAATGGTGTAAGGTCGGGAGATCTGGCCGGCCAATTTATTGGGTCCCCACGACCTATCCAGCAATTTGGATATTGCTGGTTCAAAATGTCTCTAACATTTCTCGCAAAATGTGCCGGCGCACCATCGTGTTGAAACCATTGGTTTACGTAATTTGCTAAAGGTACATTTTCTATCAGATTAGGTAAATTTTCAGTAAAAACTGCCCGTAATTTTCACCATTTAATCTTGGGGGAAGTTCAAAGGGTCCAATCTACAAAATGGTTTGACCTGACAACGGAAAAACGTAAATGGTATGCTTACTAGAGAATCACCTAGAATACCAGCCCAGAAATTTATACTGAAACGATGTTGAAAACCATGAATAAACACTGCGTGTGGATTTTCAGTAGCCCACACATGGAAGTTGTGACTATTGAAAGTCCCTTGACGACAAAAAACGATTCATCAGTAAATAGAACATTTCTAATAAAATTAGGGTTTTCTTCATTTTGTTCAAGTAATCAGGTACAAAACTCGACTCGAGGTGCATAGTCATCAGACTGTAGATGCTGTACTTTGGTGTAATGATAAGCGTGCATCCTATTATCACGTAAAACTCTTTGCACAGTACTTTTCGAAACATTCATGGTACTGGCCACATCTCTAATGCTTCTCGTTCCATCCTCATGAAAAGATTGAAGTACATTTTCTTCATTAATAGGAGTACGTACCGTCCGGTCGACACCGCCAACACCTTTTCTGACGGGCACCACAGAACCACTAGTTCTTGACCTATTAATTAATCTCAAAATGACGTTTGAGCTAGGATATTGGCGATTTGGAAAACGTTCCCGATACAGCCTTTCTGCTGCTTTAGCGTTTCTTCCACCCTCACCATACATTATTATCATTTCAGTGTACTCTTCAGCAGTAAATATTTTTGTAATGCAGCTAAAATTTTTGAAATTTTGACTTGTCACTGTGGAATTAATGTGATGATGTGATGGACCAAACAAATATTGAAATTATTTGTTCTTTTAATATTAAATTTATTGTCATGAGAACAACAGCTCAGGTTAACTTTACCTACAATCTTTCTACTGTGATCGGATAATTTAAAATTACCGTAGTTTAAAAATTTCAACACAGAGAGCAGAGCACGTGGTTAACGGCCTGTACGCGAGTTCTGGGACAGCCTGTATATGACATGTTTATCTTGACAAGTTTAAAGATAACTTGGGAGCATGTACGGAAGAATAGGTAAGGTGAACATCATCAAGGTTCAAAGATTGTGATCGCCGCTATCAAGAACAACAGAATGAAGTATAGTTTGATGTATTGAGCACTTGTGAAATATAATTAAACGGAAAAACGAAAACACCCTTTTCCCAATGTACATCTAGTTTTTAATAAACAATTTTGTGAAAAGGGTGTTTTCGTTTTTGCGTTTAGAACAGTCTTTCTCAAAGTGGGCGACAACGCCCCCTACAGGGGGGGCGGTAAAGGACACAGAGAAAATTGGGGGAAACAAGATAAGACTCATATGGCAGACTATAATTTCACTAAAGTTATTAAAGTAATGATTGCGATTGTGATTTTTAAGATGTGGTAAAGTTAAAAATTTTAGGGGGCGCTAGAAAATAATTGATTCTCAAAGTGGGCGGTAGACGAAATTAGTTTGAGAACTATGGTTTAGAATGAAGTATGGGGGTTAAAGCTCTTTTGATCATAATGCAAAAATGTTAATTTCCGAATTATTTTCTAAAAGTTGGAAAGTTTTTAGATCGATAAGGGTGGCCTTTCTTCTTTGCAATCAGTAGAGCGGCACAAATATCTTAAAAATTTATTCCTATTTCAGTACCATCTTGCATGTTTCCGATTTGAAATCTTTTAGGCTCAATTTGGGATATATCAGCAAAAATCAGACAAATTTCCACTAAGTATTCAAGAAATGGAAAAGCGATATCAAAGACGTTTTGCTATTACTATGATAGATAATTGCATTCGGGGTTGGGCTCGCAATGCTATTGTTCGATCAAAATCGCAAGGAGCTAATGTTAAGTTCAAACCTGTTGATTTTCTATTTATTATTTTATTTTAGTATATAATATAATATATTATATATAATATTCTGTTACGGTTATTTTTTTTATTATTATTTATCGTATTCTATTTCGCTGGGAGCTCCGTTTGTTATTTCGCGAAGCACGTATTTCGGCATTCTGTCCACCTACCTTGGTTTGCCTTCTTACGTACGCTGGATGCATCACTGTGCGGACCTTACGCCCGCCGCCGCGCCCGCTTCCTTACGGCGCTTGGGACACGGTTGTTTTCGGCGAGCGTTTGTTTACATTTGGTTTTGACAACGCAAGACTAGGCAAGGTTGCCAACCGTCGAATTACCGACGTGCATGTTTGGCGTGTCGTATTCTTTCTCTCACACGAAGTTAAAAATTAATTTTGTTGCATTCCCCCTTTCTCATCCAGGAACGTATTTTCTGTCGGTTTTTCTTGTAGAGAGTTTAGCTATGTTGTGTGATTTTCGGTTGGTTTCCTGATTCTTTCTAGAACCTTCGTCTGACGTCACATTTCCGGCGGCTTGTGTGGAGCCATATTTGGTCGTTGGCTACGATTTCATTGTGCCGCGTGTGTTCATCTCCGTAGGACATCTCCTTAGGTGAATTGTGAATTATGTTTTCCGTTTGGAGTCTCGTTAGAGGATTTTGGGACGGCAGCGAATACCTCCAAAAGAGAGCCACACAGGTAGGTCCGACCGGCTCGACCGAATTCGCCTTAGGGTATTACCCGCCACGCACAAGTGGTTGTTGCGCGAACTCTTCTGGGACGCGTAGCAATTTTTTTACTATTATTTGGAATCACAATTTACATCTTACTACATTACTAGAACTTACAAAGTTATATTATCCTTTTCGTTTATTATGACACATTGTATAGCATTATTCAATAAGACTTAAACTTCTAATAAGCATCGACCAAATTAAATACTCATAAACATGAACATCAGAGTACAGAGAGTAACTTGTAAATAACTTTCATTTGACGTATCACATTTATGGTAATGGCAAGATGGTGGCAAAATGTTATTCTTGAATGATGTGTTTATCTAGAAATTTTGATCTCCCTTTGTAAAAAACATATAAACAACGTTCGAGAGCACTCGCAAATAGTTCAAGTGGAGAGACTTCAAATGAACACTTTGTATATAACTACTTTTTATTATTTAGTTTAATCAAGCAGGAATATAGATCTTCATTGACTTAGGCATTTATCAATGAACATCACTAGGTATGACTCATGTGGTATCTATTCGTAAAGGTACCTTTGTCATTCTTAACTAGTATAAGCTGTTTGGAATGAGCACATAATTTATGAACTGTTAATTCATTTAGTACACCTTTTCTGGTATTTTCCTTGAATTATGCTAAATAGTTTTAATAACTGTATTACTACATTTAATTTTTACCCAAACTGAATCCAATGGTTTTAGTAGGCAAAACTCTTATTTAGATTTATTAAATAAAATTTCCTTAAATTTATCATAATACCTTATTCCTCCCCTTTAACTGACTTAATTAGAACAAAACAATCATGACCTCATTTCATCTACGTTTTCCTCGTAATAATTGCATGCATTGAACTCGACGTTAAAACATTTATGGTAATCAGAATCTACAAACAACATAATTCTAATTAAAGGTGTGTTATCTCCCAGGTTGATGAACTAAAAAGATTTTCTGGTTCTGTTTCGCCCATTGTACAGGAAAAAAATTATGCTAATGGTGAACACAGGTACAAGTATATTCATTTCAGTATTTATTTATAACTTTTAAATTATCTTTCGATGAAATACGTTTGGTTAATATTTAAGGATTGTTAAAAAATAAGTGTAATTTATAATAAGTTAAGGCAAAAAAGACTTTTTGCTAATATTTATGGTCGTTGCACTAGCGAAAATTACCCCCTGCCGCCTTAGCTCATATATTTCAAAATACTAATACCGGAGGAATAAATTGAAGCTACAATATAATTAAAAACTTTTCGCATTACGGCCATAAAGAAGATAATTTCTTATAAGAATTGCATTAAAAATAAGGGAACAATAAGAAGTAAATTAAATTTTAAGAATGAAATTTACATACATAGTGGGCGCCGCTGAATTAAATCCCAGTAAAGCGTGTAAGTTTGGCGTTATACTTTAATCAATATTAAGTCTCGTAAACAATGATTAAACTTAATGGCTATTGGTTTTAGTATAGAGGTCGCTCAATACGTACTACTTCAGCAAATGATTTAACTTTTGCGTTTTGCACGAATCTACTTATATATATTAACATAGTTACTAAACGACTTATCTATAAAAAATGTAAAAACAGCGAATCTGTAATAAAAGTTGGAAACAGGATGCTGCTAAACACATTACGAATATGCCCCTTCAGCACATTTAAACTGAAATCCTGAAATGATCCTAAAGTCCGCATCAAAGTACAACAAAATCCTGTTTATCCGAGAGTAGAATTACATCACTCTCGGCATTTGCTTAATGCTGTAATATTTAATAAACAGATTTAGTATACAATATAATACTACAAGCGATTAACCTAAATAACTGGGCATTTGAAATATGCTGAACATCAATTACTGAAGTGGGGCACAACTGCGGCGATTTCGCTCGGAAAAGTTATTGTTGAAATTTAACTTGTTTTAAATTTATACCATAATGTAAGTAAACGCTGACTAGAGATCAATATAAATAAGCACTAATTAGAGATCATTAAAATTAAAAATATTAATTGAGCATCCCTTCTATAATATAATCTTACGTAAGGTAATTTATTAATGAAATGTATCAAAAAAAATCTGAGTACATATTTGATTTTATATGCAGTTGTATCACTTGTATCAAATTAATACATAAACAAAACTTTAGTCAAACACCCTAATCCCCATTAAATAAATTACGTTCCTATGAAGAATGCAAACAAAAATAAATCAAAATACATTTAAATTAAAACCACGTTCGAAATATTTTTGTGTAATGTCGATGTAATTACTGCCCTAGAGCCAGTTTAACAAAGCACCTCAAACAATTAACTTTAATTCAGTGATGTACAGCTCGTTAGTAAATCAATTTGTGACATTCATATTTACAGTGTTTATGTAAAAATGATTTAGGTAATAAACCACACTCATTGATGTGCATTATGGAAATTATTCCTGCCGAATTCTTATTTAAAACCCCATTTTGGATTAAAGACTGTAACATAAAAATTTTCTTAAGCAGTATCTTGCCCCTTCAAATTTATCAAAGTAAAAAATATTCTCCTCGCAGTTTATAAAAGTGGCGACATTAAAAATGTTTTTAGAAGCTATCCAAGTAATTATACAAATTAGTTTGATAAAAATTTTTGTTGTAATAATATTTACCTTAAAAATTTGAAAATTTTAAATGTATACTACTAATTTCTTTTATTTTTTAATAATGAGCCTAGTATAACTATTAACTATTAAAGGAGGGATATAAATTGCAACTTTACAAATGTTTGTTTTTCATATTTAGATTTTGAAAAAACTTGTAGAAATTGCAAAAAAATTAGGTATATTATAGACAGATGAAAAACGGATAGCGTGACACAAAATTTTTACAAACTTTCTAAAAAAATACGTAAATTTCTTCTAATCTCTTGAAAATATGAAAAACTAATTACTGAACATTTATGAAATTAGAATTTAATAAAACAATAACATGTACGGAAATAGGGAAGTACATAATCAATTGCTCATGCCATTATGAAGAGAAATTAGTTTGATATCATTGATATATTCAGTATTTAAAAGGCACTAAAAGCTAAATATTGAAAAAAACAGTCTAGGTCGCGACGACATCTTGCGGCCTAAAACTGTTGGTTACCAATGTGCTCGATTCCGAAATAGAAGATTGCAATTGAAATAAGATTGCAGTGGAGTTCTCGAGCTACTCTTCAGCTAACGAGGCCCCCCATGAGGCCGAAACAACTGTTCGAGGAATCCATTGCAATCAAAACCAACTTGCAACAAATTTCTAACAATTGAAGATATTGTATTTTTTTTTTCTTAAGTTCAATACGGCAGCCACGTACTATAAATGCGTCTGTATAATAGGACTATAATTTTTTTACTGACACAACACAATGAAGCTCATTATGAAACTGTTTTTGGGGAAATTTTAGTCAATTTTTAATTGAAAATATTTAATAGATTTTACAAAATAACTCATTATTTATTTGCTACTTAACAGAATTCTCACAATGAAGCTGGATAAGAAAAATTAATAACTTGTTAATGTGGCTTTTGATTGAAACGAAAGGTTTTCAGTGTTGCCACGCATTACAACTAAAATTCCCCATATACTAAGGAGATCAAATTTTTGACAGTATTTTTCATATTTTTGTTCAATAAGTGACGCAAAGTAAAAAAAATACTATATTTTACACGTTTCACAAGAGGCATTGTAACACTCGTTCCGTTGGGGCACAATAAGCCTTCTTGTGAAACTCGTAAAATAATATACTATATTGCCCCTATTAATAATGGGCAGATTGTAATGTTACATGGAGTTAAATAAAACTGTTGGTCTCCTTTTAGAACATAAAACATAAAATCATCCCACTGATTGCCAGTTAATTAAAATGAAGCGAAAACTCATTTGACAACAGCGCTCTTTAATTTATTGGCCAAGGGCAATGAGGGCATCTAATTTCTAATAATTTTTTTGTACTAGAACAATAAGTTATAATTTAATATTCAATACCAACGTAAATCTCTTTGGAAATGTCTACTCTCTGCATGTCTAATCAATGCAACTTAATAATAATACATAATATACAGCGTTTCTATAAATGATTCTAACATCAAAGTAGGCATTGAATATTGCGTTGGATATTCCACCTCCTTTTGAATGTGTATTCTACTATCTGAGAAATGCCAGTGTCAACACTGTCATAAACTTGAAACTTTTAAATAAACCATTATTGCTAAAACACAACACCAGTATCAAATGTTTCAATTTGAGTTTACAATTTATTCCTTAAATTGATGATGTTGCACCAAATAAGGTTCTGAAAAAAATGTTTTATTATTTAAGAATTAATACCGATAACTGTGTTCAGTATCGGTGGTTAGTGGCACATAGTGATTTGTTTATCAGAGGTAATGCGATGTTAGAATCATTTATAGAAACCTTGTATATTTACAGTTAGAAAAATTCTAACTCTACTGCCAAATTAAAATGTGAAAATACATTATATACTTTTTTTGAACTACATAGGCACTCTGTAATTTTTTAATGAGTTAACTACAGTTAACTACTAACATCAAAGGTAACCGTTCATTATTTGACTAATTAGTGCTCACCTCGTACTTTTACATATTATTGTGACACGCATGCATAAATGTCATTTACACGAAGCTGCCTTCAACAGCAAAAGTAAATACATTAAAGTATCGCCGTACAATTTCTGCCTGAATGGTAGATTTAGCTGGAATAATGTAAGTTTATGTATACGTGAGGCGAACGAAGACATTGCAAGTCAACGTATTCCTTTGTGGACATTTATGCAATCAATGGTCACATTCGTCCTGCACGTAGCAGACACGATTCGATGCTACTAAAATTGTATACCTGCCGTAGCAAAAGATAAATTGTTTATCTGCATGTACGTAGTTGTGGTCGTCGTGAAATTGCATATTCCAATCTACGCAATTTCATTATAATACGAAAATCTCGGGACATATGCGAGCATAATTCACTTCTGACTCAAAGAAACGGAATAAATGGCCGAAACGGAACAAATAAAATAACATACGTACGCCGGGCTAACTTAATAAAAGAAAGAATTGCGTTGTATTTGATGTCCACAATTTATTCATTTAAGCGAATAACACTGTATAAAAGCATTTTATAAAGGGCTTAATATCAGCTTGTTTTTAATTATATGACATGGTTATAATTTTTAAATTAACCGTGCTTAAATATGTCAGAAGTGAGCTGGCCGGAAGGTAAAAGGTTCTCGTATAAAGGGTTGACGGTTTACGTTATTCTTTATTATTTCATTTAGATAAAATCTAATTAAAACAACGGTGCGGAAAAGATTTTGTATAAAATTTAATTATAAAAGTATATGAGATAAAGGCAGCCCAGCCCGTGTAAAAAAAAAACTTCATTCTATTTACATAAGAGCGGAACTTCACCAGCTTTTTCGCGCACTCTCAACTTTATGAAATTGTTTTTAAAACACTGGCATTAAATATTTAGTACAGAAAAATCTATAAATATCGATTATAAACATTGACATGCGAATAAACAGGTTTTCTTTTATGCTCGTACTTCATTTCCTCTTTAAATTATTTCGCCTGCAATTTCCGAACCAGTTGAAGGTTTAATGTCTCACCTAATACCATGCGTAATTAATCATGGAAGAACAAATTTATTAGTGATAATTAGTTAAAAATTTCGCAATTCCTGCGGCTACAAAATTGCAGCACACTTAATTTCATAGTCATGCAATCCGTTAGAATTTATTCTCTAACTGTAAATTTAATTAGCACAATTTTATTTTATGTGCACAAAAAGTACTTTTAATTGGGAAATAAGTTGTTAGTAGATTTCAAGTTTCATTGCAACTGTAATAAAAGGACCGAAAGGTGAAATATTAAGGGAAGAAAAGAAATATCCAATTTTTTTATCAAATAATACTAGGCCAGGCCCTTGCAACTTATTTCATTTTTATGCGGCCCGCAAAATATTTAAAAAAATAATAATAAAAGCAAAGTAAATTTGTAAAATGTATATACAATGTTTGTCTCAAGGTTATATTACTAAGGAAAAATGTAATAGCTAGACTAAGGACGAGAGCGAATGAAGAGTCGAGCGTCAATGCAATAAATAAGTCGTCTAGTTCCAAAACCGGCCATCTCCACAATTTCATGAAATTGCTTTTATGTCAAAAAATATTCTTCAGACACTTTCACACTTTGCATTCAATAGTGGTCTTATTTCATTTTGCCTCATAATGCGACAACTTATTTTGTGTATGTATTTTAGGGTAAACGTGTCTATTTTGTATTACCTGCACTAAAAAGTCAATAATCAATATTTTCGCTTTTTATATCGAATTCAATTACATAGAAATATTACTTTTCCATTTAAAATTTTGCCTCTTAATGGGGGATAGGTTCGGTTCTTGGCTCATTGTCGTCACTGTAGTTATAGTCACTGTATTATCTGTTAAAGTCACTAAATACATAAAGTACCGCTATTCACTAAGCCAATGTAAATCTAAATTGGACTCAAAATGGCAGACAAACGCGCCATATTTTGACGCCGCGCCGTGCCTTATTTCTTACACCTTGAGGGATTCTAAACCTAAAACATACGGAAAAAAGAAATTCAAATTAAAACAGTTATAGTTCTTTTTATTAAAAGTGCTTCTGATCGTTATTGCGAATTTAAGGAAGCAATGTGTACATTTTAGCATAATTATTTTTATAATTTTGTCAAAATCCGTAATTTAGACTTTTCGGTTTTGCCAACAGCTTACCGAAGTTGTTAAACGTAGAACGTTTACAATCGATTTTACAGCCTCTTCACAAATTATAACTACAAATTTTGTGATAATTTTCAACAAACAACGAAGTCTTTTAATTTAAATGTTATTATTATATAAAGTACAGCAAGCCTTTGACTCAAAATGTGGTGAAGACGTATTGCTAACATTTAATTATTTCATCAAGTAGTACATATTTTACTTTAGGGATCGAGCGAGCACGTACCCCAGCAGGTTTTAGACTCGCTTTCTATTAATTGTTAAATATATCCATTGTATTTCGCCGACGCAAAGCAGTGGATTGCGGTGCATAATGAAAATCATATTCTAAATAATTCTATAATCATCATTTATAAAGTGCTGGTAGTTACAAGTTTCGATTAGGCCCCAAATAATTCATAGATTCATTTGTAATGGATGTCGACATTTTAAACGGGGTTTGTTCTAGGCTGACGTCAGTTTCATTCGTTGACTTAGGTTCAATTCGTGTGTCGTCACGATTAAAATTTAACAGTTCACAAAAACACAAATGTTTCTGAAACTGGCAACTCTTCCCTTTGATGTCAGCAGGTCTTGAATTTTCTAGAATTATATTTGTTTTATTTATCGGCGCTTCAGTTCCACATCATTTATTTACGTTGCAATTTCCTTGAATTCACTTGTAAATAGTATCATAAAATGCATAGGTAACATTCATTTGCATGCAATATCAGTCCACTGTACAACAGATTATAAATAATATATACTGTTAGCTATAAGAAATATATTTAATATTTATGTCCGAGAGGATATTCAATTCGCTGTGTAATTTCATTGCAATCAGTGACTGCAGAAGTATTTCATTACTAGACACATTTTAAATATTCACATGTAACATAATTGAACTGCGTTGTATATTAAGTCCTTCAATTATGTGTTAAATACATAAATAATAACGCGGAATTTACATTATTGTAATACATGAACAAAAAGAATTCTTCTCTTGAGGCTAGCACGTGAAATTGCATTGTAACATTAAATAAAGCAACGGAAATAATTTGTTATTTAGATGTATGTGTAAATATATATTTGCTACAATAATCCAATTCCGCGAAATATTTTAATTCAGGTGTCGCAAACAACTCGGCATGTGGTGAAAATATTTTTACAGCAGTTGACAGGCGTAGTATAAGTAAATCGTAAGCCAGTATAAATAAATAAGTTATTGGACCAGTTCTGATTTTGGACGTGGCTTAAGTACAACACGATCAATTTTTTGTAACATATTATGGTGCGCCCATATAAAATATGCCATATATCTCACGGATCCGAAAATATTATGAATTCATCTCTGATTTAAATTAGAAGTTGCACACGACGGTTCCAAATTTATAGCAACTGTTATTCCTAACCATTCATTAGTGTGATCGCCCGGAGCAAATTTTTGACTTCTGTTCACATTCCGTTTTAAAAGCCAATAAAATGAGTTTCTAAAATTATAAAACTTCAAACTACGTGTATGTCGCTTTTATATCTTTATTTTAAAGCAACAATTAGCGACTTACATATATACAGTGCGAACAATCGCAAACTCAATCAGAGTCAATCAGAATCATTACGTCCGTAATGACGTATAGAATTTGTATGATGTTATACATTGTTATTTTATTAATAGCAAAATTGCTCAAAAAAATAAAATAAAATTGACAAGTAATTTTTTAAGAATTAATTGGCAAGATGCAAATCATCTGGAATTATAAAATTTGGATAATTTTTGCGAAATTCTTCCAGCAATTGCATCAGGAATAAAACCATTCGCCATTTTTCAACTTTCTCCATTTAGGACATAACTTTCGATAATGAATGTTTTACATTCCATGTTAAACATTTCTTTTTAAAATGTGAATATTTGGATATGATGATCTTGTTAAAAAAAATCATAACTTGAACTATAAACTTTTAATAGAATCATTTTCATTTTATTTTCCATTACCAGAACCCGTCTGCATAAATAGCACCATTTGGGCTTACTGTGCTCGACCTGGTTCTGTTAAAGCAACCATTCAGTGGGGCAGGTGCCATATACCAACTGATACAGTTCTTTCACTGGTTGCATGCTGAAGTCTTCGGGAGCCATCATAAATTGCGCTGGCAGATCGTAGACAGTGCATCACATCTGCACAAAATGTGCATTGCTACCTCTGGGTCTCCATTGCAGAGTCTGCAATTTAGGTCACCAATGAATTTATCGATCCTCCGTAGATGATCCTAACAGCCAGGTGTCCTGTTAGTAACTCTGCTGGGATCTTGTGTTGCACCCTGTTCTAAAACAAAGTTCCGCAGCTCTCTTTTAGTAAAGACCAGGTCCTGGTCTATTTATCACTGAAAAAACTTCGAATAGCGATCTTAGTTACATTTAGGGCATATTCGGTGCCAACGTATATCATAACCGCACCCTGCCTGGCTAGTTCTTCGGCCCGTTCATTGCCGATAGTGCCCCGATGGCCTTGAACCCACACCAGCGTAACGCAGTTGTGAGCCCCGCAGTTGTGAGCCGCCAATCATTAAGTTCACTTAAACATTCCCACACTAGTGTGGATGAAATTTTTGAGGATAATAAAACCTTCAAAGCCAGTTGGCTGTCGGCTAAAATGAAGATTCGCTTATTAGTGTAACCCTTCCTAAAGTTTTCCTGCGTATTGTATATTGCCTGCATATTCCAGATCCGGTATCACACAAGTTTCTGGAGCAGCCCGTATACCAAATCAAATTGCCAGGTGGAATCTCCTGTTGAGATTTACCTTATTCAACAAGTTCATTAATTTTTACCTTGAAGAGCAAGTTTATGTTGTCTGTCTGTGAAGTCTCGTCTTGTCTCTTCCATTTTCACGATGTGTAAGGGAGGAAGGTCTAGCGTGAGCGTTGCGCACATCCCTTCTGTTATGCCTAGACAGGCAAGTCTTTGTACCTTATTCAATCTTAGTTTGACCTTGAGTCACCAAACCGAAGCCGAATATGTTGTGGATCTGACCATTCGTGCGCTATACCTGATTTTAGGTCCTATGTACGGTCGTAGGTTCGTCTGGTCACAGCAAGAATGGTGACCGATCGCCTAACTATTTTGCCTAAATGTTGGTTAAGTAAGTTCGGAATTTAAAATTATTCCAAGTGCTTTACCTCCCCCGACATGATTATCTCATTTGCACAAAGACCCAGCAGTCCTAAACCCTCTAGGTTTCGACTTCGTATGATTGGCACAATGATGTTTTTTGAGGACTGATCCTCAGACTTACCTCTTCAGATCATCTTGTTACTACATTCAAGGTAACTTGCATTGGGTCCCTGACAATGCTGTTTAATTGCCCTTGTACGGATATAACTAAATTGTGTGCACTAAACGTCTCCCGCCGCCACCCGCGCCATCAGAGTTTTGTCCAGCAGAGATGTATAAACCACCCTACCTTTGAACATGCAGTCAATCCACTTGCAGCAGATTTCCTCCATCCCTCTATCCATCAGAGCCGACGTAATAGAATCGAAAGATGTATTGTCAAAGGCCCTTTCGATGTCTAGAAAGGTAGCTAAAAGGACCTTTTTATTTTCCAGAGATTTCTCCACCATCCAACCAAGATGATGGAATGTTTATCTCTGTAGATAGGCCTGCAGAATAGACAAACTGGTATTAGTGTAAAGGTCTATCGACCAGAACACCATCCCTCATATGGCCATCGAGTATTTTCTCCAGTGTCTTTTTAGTACAAGATACATAAAACCGAAGGATCTGAAAATCTTTGCCTTAGTATCGTCCACCCGGCCAGTTTTTGTTCAGTCTCCACGCTCTTGGCAAAGCCATGTAAATCAAGTCAGTATCAAAACAGATAACTTTTTTTGTCGGTCGTATTGTAGCTACATACTTTTTTGATTACGCAAGCCTGTGACAGTAAGACTTATGTTTGATCGCTAGATATTTGTAAAAAGTTGGCGTGTATAAAAATTAAATAAAATTCAAGTTTTTTTCATTCGTTATTTAATCTCAAAAAACATTGATAAACTATTAAATTTCTGCAATTCTGGTTTTTGCAACATCTTTTCTACCTTATCTGTAAACTGATTATTCATGTTGAATACATGTTTCAGAATAATAAACTAAAAATAGTGTGATTCTTAGCAACATTAAACTTATCTCGTTAAGATTAAACCACAATAAGAATGAGAAAGGTTTTATTTTTCGCATTTTAGTTGCAGACGTTTTAGCGGAACGATCCAGAATTATTATATAATTCCTCCTTACTTGTTTCGAAATTACAACGGCGAAAATTTATGAGTACAAAACATTTAGCCAGGTAGTACAAAGCATGTAATATTTCGTACGTATTGCAGTAGATTTATCAAAACATTTAGCCCCGTTACTTTAAATTACACGTTCGAGAGATACAACAGTACGAAATACATCTTACGAATTTATAAGGCATGAAATTACGTCGTCATAAAGTATTTTTAATTATACGTCGGATTTCAAAGTGTTGCGAGAGAACGAAACAATCGAGAAGAATTTGAATTCGTTTAGGATAATGCACTTAATTGGCCGATGCTGTCTGTGTCACGGTGAAAATATCCGACCGGTGTTTATTTTTGCATTAAAATATGTTAACTTGTGGGTCAATGAATAAATATTGTCACATTTGCTCAGAGTTTATTATATATTACGCGGCGTTATGTAAATTACTGCACGACATGCATTCCTGCATTATATTTATTATTTGTCATCAACAATTAAAACCAGTGCTGCAAATGCTGCTTTGTAATTAACTCCCATTACTAATAACACAACGAAAGCATTAATTATGATAATTTGTAAATGACATATTCTTGTTCGTCAGGGAACGATTGTCAGTGATTCTTCTAAGTGTCATTCACTGTTCCCATATGCTTTTGAAACAATTTCTTCTTCAATGAGTAGAACCATTAACACTAAAATACCACATTATTCGTTGCAGGTTGTCGAACATACGTATTATTATTTCTACTGAAAGCAAGGCACGTATTTTAAAAGCGATGGAATAATTACCAAAAATAATCCAAAACTATCTCATCATTTATTTGCTCAATTTAGTTATGAACTTAGAGTTAGGAAATCTTCAGAGCCATCTAATTTTTTTACAGGAGTTAAATTTCGTACACTAAATACTTATATCTTTGATAAATAATAATTTTGTGAATGTATTAATTATTTAAAAACATGATTAATTAATTATTACACGAAATATCACATTAAATAAAGGCTTTTCCTTTTATGATAATTTAGTAACGAACACCTCGCTTAATTATGTGCGTCTAAAATGCAATTTGAGCGTAATTATATCTTGTTAGAGTATGTACCTTAACATAAAAAAAAATTAAGTGTTTATGATTGTTATGAGGGTTTAATAACGAGCAGCTAATTTATGATTTGTCCCGATTTTACGATTGCCTTGCGCGTTTATAGTTTTTGCTTTTCTTTTCACACGTGTTAAGGCAATTATATGTATTTACTTTAATAATTCGGCAGGTGCAAATAATATACATATAATCACGGTTTACTGAAACTTACCGGTTACGTTGGTGTTATTATCACGTAGTAAAAATCTGAAACAAAAAGTATAAAGTTTAGTTATTTATAGATGCTTAACTACTAAACAGAGCTAATTAATAATTTTCAGGTCATTGGATTGTGATCATTCAAAAATTCGAATTTAAAAATGTAGATGGTGAGGCAGTTGCTGTACAGTTTTAGTTCGAGAAAGAAATACCGTCATCCGGTCTCCTCCCAAGGGTTTCTGGTAAGCTGGAAATCCTTTAATCACGAAAGCTTCCACAAATCCTGCGCGGTGTCAACAATTATATTGTTCGTTTTTAAAGCCGCTGTTTAGTTTTAACTGCGAGTTTTTATTTTTCTGTCTAATGATTTAGTAGTATACATAGTTAATTGTTAAAAAGTGTTTTTCTAATAAAAACGATTCAAAATTATTTCATGTTTTTCATTGACACGTAAAGATATTAATGGAAAAAACGTTAACCTGGGAAGATATTAAAAAAAGGCAACAAAATAGAAAATCGTCTATGATGTAAAATATTAATTCTGAGCTTATTTTATTAGTAATTATTAATTCTAACGTTTTTGTTTTCTTTTATGGTCATCGCCAATCTTGTATTAATTGTCCCTATTAAGTTAGGTATAGTTTAAAACGAGCAATTTTCCTTAGATACTTTGTTTGCTCTTCCAGAATATGGTTTGGACGTTTTCTAATTTTGGTACGAAGACACTGTAGCAGAGAGTATTCCTACGCCCTCTCGGGGAGGGTTGAAGGGTTTTCCGGAAGAGTGGTGACCGCGGACAGTAGTTCTTTTAGTTCTTAAGAATAAAGTTAGTCTTAACTTAGCCATCGATAAGCTTGCGGTCACGGCGCGCGTTTCGTGAAGTTTTATAGTTTAATTTGATTATTTTGTTAACAAGATCTACCTTCTCTTAAATTGTGTATTTTCGTAAGCCCTTTAAATTAAAGCCGATTAAAACAAAGTGAGCTATTCTTTTTATTTCCGGCGAATTTGAACCCAAACCGCCACATTGGCAGCCCAACTCGTGGCCCGGAAATATAATTCACAGTGCGTGTAAAACTAACGAAAGTAAATTTCGGCTGTGCCAAGCTGTAGAAAAGCAATCGATGCTGAAGATTTTTACGGAATCTGGACGCTAGCAACATCCACGTGTTCCGCATCTTCAACCGGAAACGGGATCACCGCCATATTGGATACCGATCATCCTTTGTCTTCGCAAGCAAGGTGTGCGAACTCGAAGAGAAACTGGAACGATCTGGTAAATACACGTACGCATCCACGAGGTAGGTGAAGTCCCGTATTACTCGCACATACAAAGTGCGCGACGCGATACGTGAGCGACGCGAAACATACGCCGCGTTTCTCAATGTGAATGTCGGAAAAACCACGCCGCAGCGAACGAATACGAGTTCTGGGAAAAAAAACAGCGTCCGTTCAACGTGAAAAGATGGACAACGCGCCGGAAGTAGTTCAAATGTCTGCACAACAGTTGCAACAATTACTCGCGGGTGTACAGGCGCAAGTTACGCAACAGATGCAGGAGATGCAGGCGAATTTTCGTAGGGACTTGGAGATCCGAACTCCAACGCCGGTTTCTACAGTGTCGTCCGGTTCGCAAGGTAATTTTTGCAAATGTTCGTCGCGTTTTACGGGAAAATCGGACAACGTGGAAGCATTTATAGACGCGATCGAGACGTACAAAGACTGTGTGGGAATTTCGGAAGAAAACGCGATCAGGGGTCTTTCAATGTTATTGACGGGAGACGCTGCCACGTGGTGGCAAGGAGTCAAATCGAGTGTTACGAACTGGCAAGGAGCATTAAGTGCGCTTAAGAACTCGTACGGGCCCGAAAAACCCGCGTATCAGATTTACCGCGAATTGTTCGCGACGGAGCAAGACGACAAAACGACAACGGATATATTCGTCAGCAAATCGCGAGCATTATTGGCGCGCTTAAACAATCCACCGTCAACAGAAATACAAATAGATATGATTTATGGGTTACTGCATCGGAAAATTAGGAAAGCAGTGAAACGGGAAGACGTGACGACATTCGAAAAGCTTCTGAAAACCGCGCGCGAAGCCGAACAGCGTCTGCATGAATCACAAGCTTCGAAGAATGCCCACGTTTCTAAGAATCCGGGGACACCGGACTTACAAACGAAGTCGCGACCACGATGTACGTTCTGCAAAAATTTCGGCCATTTAGTAAACGAATGTCAAAATAAATTGAGAAAGGAGGCGAGTCGAAGTTCCTCGAACACATCAGTAGCGGGGCAAATCCGGTGTTATGGATGTGGGGCGCTCGGGAAAATACGCTCGAAGTGCCCAACTTGCAATCCAACCCTCGCACAACGCCCTACAACTGAGGCCGCTCAAATAATGCTAAATTATACCGTAATTCAAACAACGTACGCAAATGATCCAACTGCAGTAAAACCGCTGTTGCCTATTTCTTTATTCGGCTGTAAAGGGATCGCCATCGCTGATTCTGGAGCACAAGCGAGCATCGCTGGTCGTCGCGTGTACGACTACCTGCAGTCATTGAACCACCCATTCAAGGAAAGCTCAATGACAATAGCATATGCGGACGGGGAAAGGAAGGTACGAGACGTTCTCATCGCAGACGTAATTCTTGAAATAAAAAACCGAGACATTCCGGTAAACTTTATAATTCTCCCCGAACTGCAAAATAACCGCACCTTATTAGGTACAGATTTCCTTCAGGCGGCAAAAATCGTGATGGATTATAGCCAGAATACATGGAATTTTTCGGAGGAACCCGATGTAAAATATAAATTCGAGGAGGATATTATGGTTACGTCGGATGTAACGATTGCGCTTCAGGGTACTGACAATGAAGAAGCAGTACATCTTCGGCCGGACGAAGGACAGAATTTAACAGTCACGCAACGCCGACAACTTACGGAACTGCTACAAAAGCACGCGCAAGTGTTTCAAGCAAAGGATGAGCCAACGCCTTTCGCGGAACACCAGATTGACACAGGAGACCACGCACCCATCGCGGTACCACCGTATAGAATGAGCCCCGCTAACAAGAACATACTTCGGAAAGAATTAGATTCAATGTTAGCGGAAGGCATCATTGAAGAATGCGAATCACCATGGGCGGCGCCACTCGTGTTAGTGCAGAAAAAGAACGGCGGGGTGCGCGTATGCGTAGATTTCAGGCGGTTAAATTCAGTGACAAAACGCGATAGCTATCCAGTGCCTAGACTGGATGAACTTTTACAAACGGACAAAGTACCAAATTTTATTAGTACGCTGGACCTACGGGCAGGGTACTGGCAAGTGCGCGTACGGGAAGAGGACCGAGATAAAACGTGTTTCGTGTGCCCTCTCGGAACGTACCGATTTACGCGAATGCCGTTCGGCTTAACAAACGCGCCTATGACCTTTCAGCGCATGATGGACCGTTTTCGCGCCGGTCTAAAGGAGCGAACCGTTTCCGCGTATATGGACGACCTAATCGTAGTGTCGAGTACCTTTGCGGAGCACTTGGACGATTTAAATGCGGTGTTCGAAAGGCTGGAACTTTTTAATTTGTGTGCTCATCGCGAAAAGTGTATGTTTGCCCGCAGCTCAGTGAAATATTTAGGACACGTAATATCGGCTGAAGGCGTGAGCGTAGATAAGGACAAAGTGGACGCTATTTTAAATATCGCGCCACCTAAAAATGTAAAGCAAGTGCTTAGCTTTTATCAAATGTGTTCTTGGTATAGGCGGTACATACCGAATTTTGCTGAGACCGCGAAACCGTTATCATCACTTACAAAGAAAACAGCTGTTTGGAAGTGGGGTGACGAAGAGGAGCGCGCTTTTGAATCGCTAAAAAAACGTTTGACAACCGCGCCAATTTTGCGACAGGCGGACCCATCGGAAAAATATATCATACGCACAGACGCGAGTGCATACGCGTTGGGGGCTGTTTTGTTGCAGGGGGAGGGAGTTGACGAACGCCCTATCGAGTACGCGAGTCGACTATTATCGGCAGCGGAAAGGAATTACTCCACGACGGAGAGGGAAGCACTTGCTGTTGTGTGGGCTGTGTCCAAATTCCGCAGCTACATAGAAGGTAGCGAAATCCAAGTTATCACGGATCATCAGCCACTAAAATGGTTGTTTTCGCTAAAATCTCCAAGTGGACGCCTGGCACGGTGGTCTCTTCAACTGCAAGCGTACCGCCTGCAAGTAGCTCATGTACCTGGAAAGCAGAATGTTATAGCCGACGCACTTTCTCGCCTGAACGTGGACCAAAACGATGCAGTATCTACAGAAGTTCAGTCGGTTAGTGTAGACATACCCACCAGATCAGCAGAAGCCATCCGAGAAACACAGTTTCAGGACCCGGATGTAAGGAAAATAATTGAAGCATTCGAGAACGAGGACGAAGCCAACAGTTCTCGCTGGGCCGAGAGGGGCTACATAATGTCCCGCGGGGTACTGTATCGATACGATCAAGACGATGAGAGTGAGGAACCCCAGCAAGTCGTGCCAGCACAGGAACGGGAGAAAATCCTGCAAGAGTACCACGACTCTCCACTGGCTGGACATTATGGTGTGGAACGAACTCTCAAGAAAATAGCAGCAAGATATTATTTTATAGGAATGCGAAAATACGTTGAGAATTACGTTCGCCACTGCGTTGAATGCCAGAAATATAAAACAGACAACACCAAACCAGCCGGCCTACTACAAACCCCAGCTGTAGCTAGAAGATTCGAAGTGATCGCTATCGATCTTTTTGGTCCATTGCCAGAAACCCCAGCCGGAAATCGATGGATCCTGAGTGTGGAGGACACCGCTTCGAAATGGGTGGAAATTTTCCCATTAAAAAGGGCAACAGGGGAAAACTGTGCAAAAACGTTGGTGGAAGAAATTTGCACTCGATATGGCACTCCTAGAAAAGTGATTAGTGACAATGGTCCTCAGTTCGTAGGGGCGGTGATGCAGCAGGTTATGCACTGTCTCAATATGCATCAAACGCTGATACCAGTTTATCATCCCCAAAGCAATCCGGTCGAACGAAAACACCGGGACTTAAAGACGCAGCTTGCTATTTTAGTCCAGCGCGAGCACAGCCAATGGGATGAACATATGGCTGCTGTCAGGTTCGCAATCAACACAGCGAAGTGCGAATCTACGGGGCATACACCTGCGTATTTGACCTTTGCCAGAGAACTACGGACACCGGATGACGTGAACCGAGACCTTAGAGCAATTGTAACCACTGACAACTTCGTCCCAGAGATTACCCCTTATTTACGTAATTTCTCTCGAGTACTAAAGGCCGCAAAGGAGACTGTGGAAGTCCAACAGGATCGCCGGAAAGCGCATGCTGACGCATCGAGGCAAAAGATCGACTCTTTCCGCGAAGGCGACCTAGTGCTGGTCACAACACATGCACTCAGTGATGCAAACAAAGGCTTCTCTGCAAAATTTGCGCCAAGGCGGGACGGCCCGTACAAAATACAGCGGAAAGCTAGCCCGACGTCATATGAGGTGGTGAATTTCGACGGAACACCGGTTGGCAAGTTCCACTGTAGCCACTTAAGACATTTTCACATGGAGGGAGAATCGGTTTCGGTGGAAGCGGTGATTCCACGTCGGAGACGAGGTCGACCCTCGAAGAAAACCAGACTGGCTTCCTCGCCGAGACGTCTTCGGAGCCGGAGGGGGAGTCTGTAGCAGAGAGTATTCCTACGCCCTCTCGGGGAGGGTTGAAGGGTTTTCCGGAAGAGTGGTGACCGCGGACAGTAGTTCTTTTAGTTCTTAAGAATAAAGTTAGTCTTAACTTAGCCATCGATAAGCTTGCGGTCACGGCGCGCGTTTCGTGAAGTTTTATAGTTTAATTTGATTATTTTGTTAACAAGATCTACCTTCTCTTAAATTGTGTATTTTCGTAAGCCCTTTAAATTAAAGCCGATTAAAACAAAGTGAGCTATTCTTTTTATTTCCGGCGAATTTGAACCCAAACCGCCACAACACTAAATAAATTTAACTTGCATTTGTGAAATCGGGCCTTAGAAAGGTATTTTTAAACTGATTATGCTTCGATAAAACTGTTGATGTCAAATTTGTCTCAGCCTTTTATAGGTAATGACTAAATTCAGTTTTAAAAGTGCACATTAAACTAAATTATTCCGATTTCTCTTCTGTAAATAAAAAAGGTACTACTTTTGTTATCTGTTTATAAAGGAATACATTGTACTAGATGAATGTGTAAATGTTATCGTAAAAACGAAACAAATGTTTCCTCCTCGGTCGAGTTGACAAATATCTTATAATAAATTAATGTGGGTTTAATTTAGTATTTATAGAATGTTTTATTGTGTTTGTCAGAGAGATGCGGATATGCGTGGCAGTATCGAAACAATCTACTGGCGCAGTTGGTTAGCAAAGGGCTGAATAATTATATAGAGTAAGTCTAATATACATACACATGTATATAACATGTGTTTGTTGTTATAAAGCTGTTTACCTACAGCGTGAACAGAGTGCAAATTACTTCGCAACTAAATGATTATTGCATGTGAAGCGTTATTACTTATGAAGGGAACGTGAAATTCCTGGGCCCGCGACTCCGGCAATGCCTTGCAACATTAAATATTTACGGCATTTACAAATTTATAACCCCTGCGCACAGTATTAAAATTAATTATTTAATATTAAACTTCGTAATTTTTTGTTAGGCTCGGCAGCTATTCTGTAATATTTTATAGATTTTATGTCTAGCTATAATAAAATCGCAGAATTATGCATAAGGCTGTAATTGTGTTTGGGTGAGTCTGCTCTTTCTAGCTAGTTTTAAATTCTTTTGTTACTCGCATTGAATTGGAATACAAAATTGAAATTAAATTAAATTTCAAGAAGTTTGGATTTCCCTGCGACTGGATACATTAATAATAAAAATGTGATATTTTTCCGGAATCCATTGCGATTTTAAGTTCTAAAACTAAGTTACAGAATTCGTTTGTTTAAAGTATTTACATCTGATATTTCCCACATTAAACTTTCTTAATTGCTAACGAGTTTAAATACTGAAAGTTTTATTCTTTCAGCAGGGAGGGCATTTCTAAGAAAAACACAAAAATTAAAATATCTCGGAAACTATTTATGTAATTAGTCGATATAGTCATTGAATCAATTAGCAAATTAGTTCTGCTATCACGTCCTCAAAGAAATACGTCGAACTACACATCACCCTGTGTAAGTTTTTACAAATCATGTGTACTTTTTAAATTTGGTCAAATTCCGATCACTCGAACCAGTAGTAAAGTAACTGGCTTCAAAAGATTAAATAGATAAATACGAATCAATACATGTGTACATGTTTAAAGCAGCGGCATACATCGTACTGAAACGCTTTGTAAGGGTAGAAATTATGAAAACCAATACTTCAATTTTTTTCTCGGTCATTAAATGAAACATTAATGGAATATTAAATTAAATGACGGCTTGCAACCAAGGATAAAGTAATTGCAATTACATATTTATTGCGAATAAATAAAATCGATGGAAATTATTACTGAACGATATTTTATTAAGCATTAAATTCCAAGTAGCTAAAATGAAAATGAGAGAGCATGGAGGTGTCCGCTCATTAATTATTGGCTGGCCAAATTGTTTGCATGAATATTTTGGACAATGGAGCGGGCGCGCATCATACCAATATTAAACTAATGCATTAATATAAATGAATTTTAATAATCTTGACAACAATTCGTGTCGAACAAGAACCTATTTAATAAATCTAATTCTGACATGCACATAGCGCATTTATTATTTATCAATGCTCTAGTTGGACAATTGCAGTTGACAAACACCGATACGGCTATTATTTGAATATAACATCATGATCCACCTATCGGCTGCATTATTAATTAATACAAAATACACAACATACATGTTTGTGCCGCATAATTGCAACTAAATTTGTGGCACTTTCATAAATTAACTGATATTGATATTGGTTAATATTTTGTTTAAATTTGCACACATAAATTGCATTTATTGGAACATTATAGATTCCTTGTTGTTTTATCACGAAATTAATGAGTGTCGAGCTGTATCGCTTTTTCACTTGATTATTCAATTTATGTTTTTCTTTCCAATTAAATAAATCATTTGCCGGTGAATTGATCGCGCTCCGAAATATTTCAAAATGCGTTAAACGCCCGGAATAAATGGAATATTAAATGTCCGGGCGAAAATATTTATGATCGAGATAACTTGTTGAAATCAATCGAGTCTTCTGTAATTATTTACACTTTTCTCCTCGGTGTTTGCTGTAATTATGAGAAACAGTAACGCCATTCTACGCTAACTACTTACAAAATAAATGGCCTACTGGTGCAAGAGAAATTAGCCGCACTTAAAACAATATGTTATTAGCCTATCATTATCTATCATAATTGCCGTACAACAATTCAAAAAGTTATTTTTTCAACATGGCTTAGCGAATGCAATAGTGGATCTCACGGTAATATAAATAATAGCACGGTAAAGTAGGCGCCGGTGTCTATACATGCAACAAACAACTCTAAAGACAAGATATTTAGTAATTAACAACTGCATTTTTTTTAATAATAGTTCACCAAAAAAAAAATACTGAACGGAACAAGCAAAAATGATTTCTGTTTTTAATGAAAACAAATTCTCTCAAAAACTTCATGCTCGATTCGATTCTTTTAAATTTATCACATGAGTAATTTTGACTCATTAAGAAGTACCTGCTAATGCTAACACCACAATTTTTAGTATCATCTGAGTAGTATCTACTCCAATATTTTAGGATGTACTAAATTGCGAGGCAGTTTAATTTCCCGGAATTTATTTACAATAAATTCTAGTGGAAACTATCGAAGTATTTACTATAGTTTGATGAATTCACTTAGACTGATTCTTCGGTTTTAACATAGTAGTTTTAGTTGTTTAACATTGTAGTATTTGCATGTATATCTGCGAAGCTGGTTTTATAAGCAGCCTGTCTGGGCGCCCGGACGTTCAGACATTCCCTAAATTATTTGCAACAGTTTTATGGACATCGTATTATATGTGGCGATCAAGATATTCAGATTTGACACCATCCGATTATTTCCTTTTCAGATATGTGAAGAATAATGTTTACAAAAACCACTTCCACAACTTGGATGAACTTCAATAAGCAATTACGCATGAAATTCAAAACGTAACGCAGGAAGAACTTTGTCGTGTATTTGAAAACATGAAATGTCGAGTGATCTTGTGTTTACAAAATAATGGAGAACATTTTCAACAATTGTTATGAAAAATAAAGTTATTTTTTACTCATCAGTGTTGTTTTCATTTAATAAAGCATTTGTGTTACATGCCCATGTAGCAAGGTTTCATAAGAATAATCTTAGTGTTTGTTATTATTCATATTGTCAAACCCAGACTTTATACCACGTCACGTGGATGCAACCAATTCAAAGTCCCTTAAATCTCTTTATGTATAAGGTTAGCACATACGACTCAATATTGAAAACTTCATAAGGGGGATGTGTAGTTGGTTGAAATGGAAATATGTAGATATTATGCTGATTTATTTAATCTCGTTTTTTGACATTAAAACGGCATAACATATATGAACTTAAATAAAAGGTAGGCAACTTACTTCAATTGTGACGTCAGAAGGGAAGGGTACTTTTATTCCGCTTTCCCCTCGAATAGAAAGTATCACCATAGTCCCCAATGAAGAGACTTTGCCGCCAATTGTAGAAAAGTAAAATCATTAGTACCAACATAATTGGCGTACGATCATTTCCAGACATTCTGCAGAACAAGAACGAAAGCCCAGATAGTCAACAGGAAAGCCAACTTAACAAGGTTTTCAAAACGTACGGGACTAGTATCCAGATAACCACTTTTATACCATGCATATATAAAACAAATTTTGATATTTACAGGTAATTTTTTACCATATGCCTATCGATCGATCGTTAAGTCAAAGAACTTTCATATAGCTATCTCCTTCTAAGTTTCATGAAACAGCCTTTTGTCATGTCATGTCATTTCGTCGTATAATTTCTTAATTCAGGTCTATATGATTGGCATATAAATAAAAAATGAACTTTACACGTCATTTTTCTATTACATGCTGGTCAATCAATTGATAATTTTAAGAACTTTTATATAACTTTCTCCTTTTAGCTTTCGTGAAATAGCTTTGACGCTCGCAGCCGGAGGTCACGTTGTATTCTTAACTCAGATTGATCCGATCGGCACATAATAAAAAAATAAATGTACTTAAATGTACATGATTATTTATGTATTAGTGACTATAATGTTATCATGTTATTCCTATCACGCAAATCAACATCATGGTTCTGACCTCATCGGACAATCTTAGATCCATAGGTTGAATAAGATCTGTTCTTTTCTTAGGTATCGTTAGTATTTGAATGTCTTCGTCGCGTCGGTAGGAATATATTACAGAAGCAGAACAATGGCTAGTCCAAAAATTTGTAAGCAAGCATTTCATGCTTAAGTGCGGCGCAAATGAACCATAAAGTAAAACATTTGTCAAACGGTTTGCCAAATTTTAGGGGTACATCTCACTCCTTTAAATGCGTTACTACCACGAACTTAAAACAGCTTTCTGTATACCTTCAGCTACCAACTTTCATTTAAACCGGTGAGTCCATTTCGAAAACGAAGGATATAAATTGTATCACAAATTCTTTGAAACGGGCACTCAATATGCGCACTAACACTTAACGTTTCGCCGTCGTTCGACAGCTTCTCAAAGAATTTGTGATACAATTTTCATCGGACAAGAACCGGCTTGAATTATGTAAAATTTAAGGAAAAGGAAATTTGAATTTTCAAGGTTCTAAAATTGTTACTGATTGGTGATTATTTCTCTTATGTTATATGAAGACAAAGTTGAATTATTAGAGATAAAGCAGATAATTTGTTACTTATTCAAAAAAAAAATTACTTGGATCAATTATACTTTAACAATAGAATACCATAAACAGTATAATCATTTAAATATTATTAACGAAACTTGTATAAGTACAGGAAATTAATACCTACATTAATTGTGATCTCTTATTCCTTGCAAGTAGTTTCAGCGTCGAATGCCTGTAGAATTATACTACTAGGTATATAATAGCAATTCTGCAATCTGACATTAACTAAATTAATGTAGCTAACTACTACTAAAAGTTCTAGAAAAGCAAACAAAACTAATAAAACTCAGTTATAACAGCTTTCATGTTTACGTTACAAAACTGATACACATTAAGAGAAAGCTCGTTAAAATTCGGTTCATTTGCAGAACAATAATTTAGATTTTGCGTTTTAATACACACAAACGGAGCAGGCAGAAATGCGTTCGAGGCACACATATAAATCCAATTATAAATTATTTATTTGCATACGGAATTAATGCTTTTACATCGCACACCTAATGCAATATTAAAGCCCTCTATTTATATTTCATTACGTACTCCTATAAGTAATTTCGTTCTTAACTATTTAGTTTATTATTGTAATTAGAAATGCAAAGGATGATTTTAATCCAGTCAGGTTACGAGGCTAACTTGGCTACTATTAAAAAGGATGTCCTTCAAAAGAAGTTATTTTCGTACGCAGCAAATGCATTGCAAGTATAAAAAAATTACATGATGTGAAAAAAGCAACGAAGCCTTAAATAATACTCGTACATGTGACTTCCATAGCGAAATACTATAATTGAGAAAGATTTAATGTTACAATTAAAAAGTAATCATTTGGAAATATTATATGGTTAGAGATGGAATGAATAATTGCAGGTAATGTTTAGTCCTTCGAATGAAGTCATTTTCATACGCAGTGAATCTATAGCAAGGACAAAAAATCACATGATGCGAGTTAAAAAATGCAGCGAAGCTTTAAATAATAAGTGAGCGCAGATACGGAATGCAAAAGTTTTAATATTACAAATAAATAACACATTTCCAGGTACACTCTATTGTTTATGTACTTACAACTCTAACATGCAGTTTAATAACATAACATCAAATAAAATTATATTATCAGGTGAACGATCGAATGTTAAATTATAATTTAGATTGTATCAGATTAGTTAATTGAAATTAAGAAAAAAGAGTCGGGATATATAGCCCTAATTAATTGGCATTATATACCATATACCAGGGAGGAGTGAAGGAAGTTCTTCTTGCCCAAACAAGAGGGGTTATAATTATAATACCTAAAGATTGTGTGAAGGAGATTGCTAAGTGGAAAACTATTTCAGAAAGATTATTAAGAGTAAATTGTAAATTAAATAGCCAGAAGCTTACTGTCTTTGTTTGTTATGGTCCTTCTGAAAATTAATCCCTACAGAAAGATGCAGTTTAGAGTGCTACAAGATGAAGTCGATATGGTTGATAGATTTATGTTAATTGATGATTTTTGTAAGACTCCTGTCAGTTTAAAAATCACAAAATCGCTTAACGTTTCGCTATCGTTAGACGAAGCTATCAAACAATTAGAAATACACTATGATCAACAATGATTGAATGTACCGCACTATATTAATTTTCTTATTATTCGCACGGCGTTATGATATCCTTAGAGATAGTAAATATCTGTTGCTGAATGAAAGGTTGACAATATTTCGGAAAAATTTCAGATGATGCATGAAGAAAACTGAACTCTGAACTGAAAGGTAGAAGTGGACGGATTAAGTAAGTATAGAAGTGAGTAGATTTGTTGAAAAAAAATAAGTATTTTCAATACAGAAATGCAAAATGAGTTTCTTTTTAAAATAGTGTAAAATGAATGTTAAAACCACCTTATAATTAGAAACGACCCCAAATAATTAAATATAATAACTCTGATTATATTTTTGACCTAAATTTCCTAAGCAAGTACTTAATATACCATAATATGATGGTTCTCTTGTGAGAATTGAAGATCAACGAATTCCTAGCATGTGATGGTACATACAACTTAAGGACTCACATGTCATTATACAGTAAGTTGAAAGTACACATTAGGCCGCATTACTTAAAAGAAAAGTAGAAACACAAGCTATCGTTAAGGATAAAGTATATAAAAATAATAATAATTGCATATAAATAACTTTGTGTCCAAAACATTTATACAAAATAAATAAAAAAGTTTCTCATTCGTTTCGTCCTCGATCGTATGGAACATCATCCGAATTTGCTGGTGATTGTTCCGGCACCACTGCAGACTACAAAAGCTCATAAGTCATAATTATAACGTAACGATGTTCTTAGAAACAATTTTACATTTCCCATTTTCAATTCAGTGAACAAACATAAAGTTCATTTTTTATTTATATGCTGATCGTATAGGTCTGAGTTAAGGAAATATACGACGAAATGACATGACATGACAAAAACCACGAGGCCGTTTCACGAAAGTTAGAAGGAGGTAGGTATATAAAAGCTCTTTTACTCATCTATTGATCAATCGGCATATATAGTAAAAAATGACCTGTACATACATATATTACGAGACTCTTGACAATTTCTAATCAAAATTACATAAATAGATAACTAGATTTAATTTTCTGAAATTCCATTGTTAATTTCAAGAATGAAAATATTTTTATTCTCTCTTTTCTCATAGCTTTTAACCATAATTCAGGTTTAAAAAAAGTCTAAAAAATCGCCATCGCAACAGAAAAAAAACTAGCAATTTACGAGCGCTGTTTATTACATTAGGAAATAGAACTAATCAAATCAATTACAAACATAATTCAATGGGACAACGTGTGACATACGACCACATTAATTCTGTAACCTACCATTAAACTACGGAAAAGCGCAGACAATTAGATTGAGGAAACACAAGGTCGTTATAAATAGAGTTAGTTGTTACAAGAAAAACTGAAACTGCAGCTGCGCCGTATGTGTTCATTGCATTAAATGAACCTGAATTTATACCGATAGAGCGAATTGAGATAAGCGCAGCTCATTTTAAAAGGAGCAAGTTAAAAACTATAATTATTATTGAAAGTTAATGTCCTACACCAATATCCAAAATTTGAACTCACTTCAACATCACTTTTTTAATACGTTTCCTTGAAATAAGAAAAAAAATCCTGCCTTATTGATTATAAACTTCAGGCCAAAGTATTCATTGTCGTATATTACAGACCTTGTAATTTCATTTAATATTTTGATATTAATAATGCATGGTAATTTTATATATTTATGGCGCGATGAAAGAGGTAATCCGCTTTATTGCATTTTCCGTCATTATCGTGTAATATTTATATTCACAATTTTAATTAAAATAATTGACTAGTCGATACTGGAATGAATAATTTAGCTGGAAAAGAATTCAATGTCAGGCTCATTAATTTCATTGTGGGCCACTGTACACAGCCGCAAAAGAGAGTCAATCAGGGCAGTATTCAACTGAATGCAATGATTATCTCTGCTACTTTCCTACGGAAATATCTTACATATATTTGACAGCTAATTTCAGTTTTTATTGAACCTAACAAAGTTTGAAAAATTTTGTTGTATTGTTAATGAAATATAAGAAAATTCGAGCTGAAATTGCAACAGTTTTTTAAAAATACAATTAATAATATAGTAAATAAATAAAAAGATTATATAAAGCATATACCTAGGGGTTTTAAATTTGAATATATTGAAAAATTTTAAAAAAATTCTAATTTTCACCATAAAATATGAAATAGAGAGTCAATTTCCAGGTATTATTTGATTGTACATACAAAATGACTTGTTAATTACAGAATAATTTATCATATTTACCTCTATTTAGATTTTATGGCCCGAATAAGTAATTCTTTTATGTTTCTAAAAAGGGCTATATTAGTAGTTCTCTGTCTATTGTTAATAATTTTGTTCTTTCTCCTTCTATATTGACTACATTAAAGAGAATAACATATTTTCTACTTTCTGTCTAAACACAAATTAAAAAGGATATATAATCAAACAATCAACTTGATTCTTGGAAGCTATTTAATAAACTCGACGAATTCATCAAAAATGACATGAAGGTAAGACACAAATGTGCGAGTAAAATTAGTGAGTCCTTTTTAGAGAGGTGCCAGCAAACGCACGCAATCCTTCAGACCTCACGCGACTTCAAAATAAGGAACGCTTCCATTCATTCAAGCAAGCCTGATGCTCGACTTTTCGCAGGAACAAGCTCATCGACCCGCAAGAAAAGAGTGACCGCCAGTAACATGAAACAAATCAATTGCAACAAAGTACACTGATGACGAGAAACAATTTTTAACCCGACGGAAAAACATTAAACGTAATCGTAGCGTAAAATGCAGACATTATACTTGTAGTAAGATCGCTTTTATGGTTTTGATATGCATATGCATGGGTTTGTTACGTGTTTGTATTTGTATATGTTTACGGTCATTTCTGAAACTATAATATTTAAGTTTCACCTTTAGCATTTCACATTTGAAGTAAATCTGTTATTTATATATGTACTAAATGCCGGATATGCACAAGATGTGCATGACCTTATACAGTTAATGTAACACGCCATCATGGAACTTGTTTTGCAATACATATTTTTGTTACGTATAATAAGTTATTGCGTTAAAGAAGAAAATCGGTAACACTTGTACACTAAATTCACTTCAAGACATTAATTCTGTATGATTATAAAGTGTTTGGGAAATCAACTAATTTGAAATTACAATAGGTGAAGCACATTTCAATTAACAAGCGAGATTTGAACGGAATACATACAACTGTGGTCTGGCCAGGACTATCTATGCGTTTTTCGTGAGTAAATGAAGGAGAGGCTCCTTGAAACTTGTGTGGAAGTGAAATAGAGTTATTACAATGTTGCGTGCGAAGGTAGGAATGTGGCGGCCGGAGCGTGGCCCGTGTTATCAATTGGCAACGTCGATTGATGTAGCTATTTCGTTTACTCATGCGGTTTCTACTATTCTATCCTTCATTTACTCATGAAAAACGCTCACAAAACTGAAGATAACATGTAGGGTAGAGTGGGGTTATCTGGACCGATTTTTAGTAAATTTCGTTAAAAATGAAACTCTTAATTCTTTTTTATTTTTAAATTATTGTAGGTAAATATGTTATACTTTCTTTAGTTAAATGAGACGAAATTAATAATATACTTTAAGTTAATGAAAAGTTACTGCAAAATTTCCGAAACATTGCAAACTGGACCCCATAACCCAACCTCAAGGTTAACTGAACCACAAGAGCGGGTTAAGTGAACCACTCGATTTTAAGTCACAAAATTTAGAACAAAGTAAAAAAAAAATATTTAGATTAAAAACAACCAACTCGAGGCACTTTCAAAACTGATTATCTACAAACAATAATGATTATTACATAAGTAATTAAGGCAAGCTCATAAGGTTTCACTAAATTTTAGTAGTACTATTAGCCATTTGAATGCAATGGCTAATAGTGCTACAAAAATTTAATGTAACTTCATAAACTTGGCCCTTTATATTTAAGGTCCCGAAATATTTGTGTGGTATGTCACTATGAATGAGTACGATTCATATTGACACATTACCAAAGAATTTAGGCTTCATTAAAACATTTCTCGTAAAAATAGTGTTCACTAGTGTACGCCAGTGTAGTATAGCAAACAGACCTTTGATATCACATTAGCCTACACTCTTTTATAAATCCTCATTAGTTCGATTATAAAATCGTAAAAAGTATTTATGTGCAGTTTAAGTGGATCATGTTCAAATAACCCCACTGCCTCACTGTTCAGATAACCTAATGCCGAAAATTTATATATTCCCTTTGAAATGTACATGTTTTTTTACAGAATCAACAATTTGCTACGCACAAATATATTAATCAATACTTAGGTTTTTTAGTTGTTACACACAAGTCACCTTAAAATAAAAGTAATAATTTCATAGTTTCCAATGAACACCGTCAAATTTACTTTCTCGCTCGCAAATGATTCAACCGTTTCCAGTTTTTAAATTGTTGCTAATACAGAAATTGTAATTACTGGAATATTAACTATTCGAAATAATATACTTGAACGGAAACTAGTTTACTAGCTACCTGATATCAGGGGTTTATAAGATAGATGGCTCAGTTAACCCAGCCTGTTCAGTTAGCCCAACTTGACTCCACACATATGTATAGGGTTATAATTAATTATTCCACAATGGGGATTTCAAAAATTGTAAGAAATAACAGAGATGGTTAAATTACAAAAAAAGTTGCACTAATAGGATGTCTGAAATATCTCACACACTGAATGTTTTCAGGATATTTAATAATACATACTTAAAATATACATAGATATAAGACTAAGTGTTTGCTGAATATTGAGCCAAATGAATAAAACAAAGCAAATGCTTTTACTTCAGTTATAATTTTTTTTAAAGCGTAAATACGTGGAAAAATTTCGAATGAAAATCATTATACGATTCTATTTATTAAAATTTTTACTACATTACAGGCAGAATTATTTAGAATTTCATTTTTCTTCAAATATTTTTATATTTTTATATTTTTTATATTTTTTCATTGAAAAATTTGAAGTAAAAGCATTTGCTTCGTTTTATTCATCTGGCCCATTGAATTCGTTCTATTATGTGAAAATTGTATTACAGATGTTGAAATTGAGAAGCGTTCTGGCAAAACAGGACACGAATGAAAAATGAGATTTTAGTAACTAGTAGTCGAGAATTTACTGGTTTAAATAAAATATATATGTACCTAAGTATTTCAAATTGATCGTACTTTGTTTTAAATGCATAAAAAGTTAGGATGTTTAATCAAAACTTGACGAAACTGATATATCCTGTTTTACTAGAACGCTCCTCAATTATACTAAACAGTTAGTAAAAGTAAAAAGATCGATTACACAGCTCAACAAACATTTTGGTGCCTGGGATTTTGCAAGTGTTTTTAAGTAATTTTGTGATGCAGAATTGAAAAATGCCGTCAGATTTAGTCTAACAGGTCTAGTTTCCGAGATACGACATTATTCATCTTAGTTACTACGTTTCGCATAAACGTTCTAATTTTTTAGATAATAGGGAGTTTTTGGAAACCTTCCGATGGAAATTTCTAAATCATTATTTTATGTTTTTATTTAATTTTTTTGTATACCTATAGCGTTCTAGAGATCTAGAGTATACATCTTAGCAAATAATTTAGAATTTTCTGTATTGTGTCTAAACCATAAAAGATATCAAAAATTACACAAGAACTTTCTTAATCAGTGTCTCTTTCTAGAAGTAAAGTAACTAATGTTTACTGTAAGATATGTGACATGGCAACCATGTTCTTGTCCGATAAAACGCTAATTCTTAAAAATATTTTTGTTAAAGAACAAACCACTTCAAATCAAAACTTATACTATAAATTGATTCACAATGTCAATAGTAAATTCAGAATTTTATGTGTCGATGAATTGTGAAAGAAACTGAAATACCATCTTCTAGCCTATAGAAAATGTTATTATATTATTAATTAAAAGGTTTAGAATAAAATTGCAAAATATTTTATTTATCTGTTTCAAGAATGAAATCACGATAGCTGTAATGCTCCTGTTTGCTAATGCTTGCTTCAAATTTACTAGCATTATTGTAATTGATCATTATATTAATAATAACTGGCGGTTAGAAGGAAAAAGGTATCCACTATGTGGCAATTCTTTGATGTAATTTTAAATCAAAAATTATCAAGAACATCAGAGGTACTCTCATGTAATATAAAAATATCTTTCCTACCAAAGTAACAATGCAATTGCTGGTTATCTAGTTGTTTGATAATTATAAATTTATTTATCACGCTGAAAAGCGAGAACTTAGTGAGTTAATTAACAAAAGGAAAAAAATACATTATGTCTAATTTGAAACCACTTCAGCACATAACAATAAAATTAAAACATATGCACATGGATAGTGAGTGCATCAAGCAGCGAATAAAGCCTGAAGAGCAACTCTTTAATTATTTTTTATACGCTTAAGGATCACATATTAGTGCACTGATCAATAATGTCCATAAATCAAAGTCCCGCCTCGTTCGAAGAGCGCACGACATTCTATCATATTTCAAAAACATCAAGCCATTATTCTAATTACTGTGGAATGAATATAGATGATTTTAATAATATAACAACTCAGTGGGAGCTCTTCAGCTTGCACAGTTGAATGTTTTGTGTAACTGAAATCACTGTGGCAAATGAAGAATGGTAAACATTTTTCTAAATATAACTTTAAATTAATATTCAGGCTTCCTTAACTGTTTTCTCATACAGTGTGATTTTTGTTTATTAAAATTATGTTCAACAATTTACATACGTAAAAATATGTGAGGCTGGAAGGCAAATTTTCCATTACGACAGATAGAAAAATAGATTTATTGTCAGAATTCAAAGTTATAATCACGTGGGGCCGGGTTAAAAACATATATTTTGTGAAGTTGAAATCAAAAATAATTGGTATTTATGATGCTTAATTTAACAATCAGTTCTGGCGCTGTTTCAAAAAACCTATATATAATAAACACATGATTTTTACATATGTGTAATTATGACTTTAAAGCGACCACCATACATCATTCATCGTGATTATAAATATAAAAAAAAGTATAATTAATACTTGTTCCACTTTTTTGTCCGGTTTACTTAAACCTATCAATGATATGATTAATGATAAAGAACAATTAAAATAAAATTCGAACGAATACACAAGTGCATGTTTATCTAGGACAGAACATCATGAATATTTGCTAAATACGCCGCTAATTGCCAGTTTGTTTTGTTCTCTCTCAAATAATTACACCACTCTTTATTATATTGAGAACAAAATATTTTGAAACGCGAGTCGGCCTCTCACGACGTTTAAATTACTGTTTACAAAATGCATTGCAACAAACCCGAGCCCACCCACTATCGATTTGTGAACTTTTTGCATAATTAACGAACTAATTCCTTAATAACACGAAAATCTAATATCATCCGCGGCGAAATGTCACACGTGCCATAATAACAATGTTATTATGGAAATGCAATAGATACATCCAGAGCATGTGTGTGTAATTGTTGAAAACCGCACGTGTTATGCATGAGACTTAACGAGGACGAGCTATTAATTATTAATTAATTAAAGACGTACAGGAAAAGGTATGTACGGAACCTCGGCGTGTATTCAGTGGCGTGGATTGTACAATGTAATTAAAATTTTTCATAAAATTATAATCACGATACTGGTGAGAGATAATGAAAATTATTGTTATTTACAGAGCCCTTATTTATTTGTTATGCATGTCATTTTCAAAAAAGCAAGCAATCTTAAATCAAATGTTTTATTCTATCCAATATTTAAAAGTGTTATTTATCACGCTCTACAGAGACAAGAATTTAAGCACAACGTAAAAATTTCTAGAAAGAAATGAATATCATCTATCATCAACATCACATCGGGTGATCAACTGAATTTTACCTCTATAGGGCTTTGAAAGCAAAACTTGTTGCCTGAGATTAGTGCTGCCATGTCACTAATCACGAATTGAATATATCCAAACACAATATATTTTCTGCCCATTTCGAAAGTAACTTTCAATCATGAAAACTTTGTGGACTACTGTGAACGCCATTTTTAATTCAATTTCTGTGCTAAAATTTACAGTATCACTGCACAACAAAATACCGATTATTTAATAAATGTTTATCTTACGACATACGTTTTCAAGTCATGGCCGACTAGGAGGTAAAATTCAGTTGATCGCCCGATATGTGGATATAAAAAATCTAAAATTAAAAATCCAAAAGACATATCCATAGAGACATTGTATACTGTAGACACATACTTCTTATTTAAATAATTCACAATGCTTTATTTAAATAAGTTAATTGCGGAGTATCATTTGAATATGTTTTTATAATTCATTCAATTATTGATTCGAAAGGATAGATTGAATACATCGAATGCAAATTTTATTTAGTCGTAGAAACATTGTATACTGTATACACGTACTTCGTATTTAAATAATTCACAATGCTTTATTTAAATAAGTTAATTGCAAACAATCATTTAAATATGTCTAAGGTTCGGCTCACGGTTAGCATAAGCTCCTGTTGGCTGGCGTTAATACTATCCGATATTTTATTCATATTTTTGTTCTGACCTCAAACCGTTTTCAGTCGTATTTAATTATGAGCATGCACGAAAGCAGACAAATAAATTATTTATAGTAATTTAAATTTGAAGCGTAAAATATGTATCAGCATATGTCACTTTAACAAATGCCTTTCCGTTCTTTCTCGAGACGCCTAATTTGCTTCCACTGTATAATAGGGGGCACAATTTATTAAGTTATGTGATATCTAAATGCGGGTCTCCTAGTTGATAGAAAATTTTAACCATTCTTCTTTTATTTATTTAGAAAAATATAATTACAAATCATAAATCACTTCTGAAAATAACCCACATTAATATGTATCCAATCACTTAAAGTATTATAAAAATATGTTATACAAAGAACATCAGGCCGCTGCAATCGTTAAAAATAACAGTGATAAAAATTTAAATTTAAAAAGTATGGAATAAGTTTAAGTCAAAAACAATGTTAATAAATTTTGTTTATGTGTGTTTTGGTAGATAAAAATGGTTTAGTATCCTAGTGAATAACGAATAATTTTTGTTAAAATTTATAACAAATCGATTACTGTACGTCAATAAACATTTTGAAATAGTTTGAGTATTAAAAACTAGTTTCATGAGACATGACTTTAGCATACGTGTCCAGATTTTTTAATGAACAGGTGCAGCACAACATTTTTTGTTCGTGAAAATATTGTTTCCGGAGTTATATGTAAGCATACAGTTATACATACATATCTTTAAAATACGTAGATATAGATCTTAAATATTGTGAACAAGAGTTGTAAACACTATATTTTTCAAAGAAAAAAGAATAGTATATTGTGCAACAAGTTTTATAAACGGCATTTTAGTCACGAGCGAAGCGAGTGTTTAATAAACGAGTGTCTAGAGAAGTTTATAAATCGAATTGCATACTATACTTTTTCTACGACCAACACAAAAATACTAAAATTCGGAAATTGTGCCGTGACGCCGTGACTAAAACGCACAAAGTCACAGCTTGTCAATGTGTATTTAAAAGATCGCTTAGCAACGTGGAAACGATAATACGATAACTTGTGTTTGAAAGATGGAAGTAGAAAAATGAAATAATTTAATGGTGTTAAACAGGGGAACGTGGTGGATGTACTATGTCGGAGCCTATGCTTATAATTTGATTGCCATGAAACTCACATAAGTAATTTAAAATTTCTCGTGTTGTGTGAAGTGTGGCCCCATCGTATTGGAAATATCCATTATGTAACTTGTCATCCAATAATTGGTTTATAAAGTCAAGATTTTGTTTATACACCTATCTACCACGTATCCAAGGAAGTATGCAAGAAATGGAAAACTTGTTTATTGTACATTTCTGGAAAGATTTTATTCTTTATAAAAGTTTGTGCTTTGTCTAGAAACCATAAAATCTTAAAACAAACGATATACCACTTTAAATAAATAACAAAGATACAAGTATTTAATTAATTACTTTTGATTAAAATTTTATTTTTTCATGAAGCATAATCAAAATTCAATATCCGCTAAAAATAAATTCTGGTGTCTAATGTCTGGTGTGGAACAGAAAAGTAATTGGGCCCCATTTTTTCCGACAATCGTTAAATGCTAAAAGATATTTAGAAGTTCTGAGAATTGAATTAAAAAATTAATTTGGCATTTTACCTTTAATTACAAGGCGTTCTCTCTGGTTTATGAGGATGATGCGCCTGCACGTACAGTGATTCATTATTTAAACAAGCAATTTCTTCAAAAGTGCTATCAGATGGACAAATTTATGTATTGAGAAAAAAGGGAATCACATCGAGTGATTTTTATTTAAACCGTGGCTATTAAATTTCATACTTTATCATTCTCATTTATTATCCTTAATTAATGCCATTTTCTGAAAAGATTTTGGGCTTTTTTATGGATCTTAGATGAAGCACAAACTTTTACAGAGAATAAATTTTCTGAAAAATCAGTAATAAAAAAGTTTTCCATTTGTTGCATACTTTCTTAGACACGTCGTATATCTTTAGTGGTTACTGTTTCCTATATTGGGCCAAGTAAGCATCTCCGAGAAACTGCAATTTACACTCCAACCTTTACTGGATGTGAAGGTGCTTCAGTAAAAACGTGATGATTATTAATTTGTACTCCACAATCTAAAATTCCGTGAGTTCATTTATCCAAAAAGATGGAACCACGTAATTCATCATTATCTATCATATGCTGAACTAACTAACGGCGGTTAGTTAATAAAGTTCAATTCTGGTAACCGGCTAGTAAAGTGGTGGAAAACTTACATACGGATGCATATACAGGTCCTTCTTTAGAATTTGTTGGCAGCTACTCTACGATTATCCAATTTCTTAGGACTGTTTTCGTATGGATTTTGTAGGTTCATCAATTATACGCTATCTTACACGTTCAACGTTCAAAAACTGTTCACACCCAGTAAAGGTTGGAGTATTAATTCCCGTTTCTCGAAGACGTTTGCGTTTCTGAGAGAAGGCTTTCCACTCACTCCCTTTTTTCGTTCAAGACTACCTATATTTCTAAATCGCTCAATAGTATTTATAGTAGTGGTTAAAAATTCTGAATATTTATAACCAAGAAACTTTTCACGAAACTCATTAAAGCAGAGAGATTGTATAACCATTCACCATTTTCTTGAAATCCTTTACGAAAGTATGATTCAATTATGCTCTTGTTTGTGAATATAGTTAATTTTTAACAACTGTCCGTGTCAATGTTAGACATGCTTTTTGAATGTTAAAACAGGAGTTCAAATTTTTTTAATGTCCGAGTGAGAAGAAATATGACGAGACAGTTTACTTTATTCGGAGAAAGCTAACTTTTTAACTCCAATATTTTCAAGGCTTTTTAGGTATTACAAATTCAAAGATTGTACACAGAGTTGTAATAAAGTCTCCCTACAAGCTCATAACACAGTGCAACAATGTGAGGGTCAATTTTTCTGACTGGCCTCATTCCAAAAAAAATTAATAATTCGGAAGTAAAACAAAATACATTTCGCGGGATTTGGCTCATTTAAGCCTTTTTTTTAAGATAGAAGCCATTTTTCCTTGGGATTGAATACTTAACGGTAGAATTTTTTGTTTTCGAAAAAGTATTTGTAAAGTCTTTTTGTTACGAGAAATTCATTTTTCGCATTATTTTGTCAAAAAGAATATTTTTGAGAAGTAAACGTTCATTTTTTTTTTAATTTATTTATCAAAAATACTACAGTGAGCCTCTAAAGTATGGAATAAAATTCGTAATTTCTTTATCTTTGACATTTCGAAAAAACGCTCTGATAGGTAAATCTTGTTTTTAAAAAGCACCCATTTTCAAGTGAAAATCAATTTTTGACAGTCATTTGTTTTCGAGTAATGACATCATTGACATTTTTTTTTAAATAGTAACCCCTAATTTTTTTTCTTGATTCTGATAACTCATTGAATTCTCTATCTAACCACATCAAAAATTTGTTATGTTTTATGGGAAAAATTTTGAGAAAAAAATTATTGAAAATGAAATGAAATAATAATAATTTAACTTTCGGTTAAATGACGAATCATGACTACTCGACTTGAAAAGACTTTGTTTAAATGACAAGAATGACAAGTTTTCTTTTATTGTAGGTATCATTTCGGATTTGTTGAAAATGTCACGCCTACTTCATTTGTAGGTAGAGGTAAATTAAATAGAGAAGACCCTCCACATGTAATATGTTCGGACAAGTCTTTGCGATAAGAAAGAGATGTTTCGGTGTTTCCTGCTGCACGCGAATTATAATCATTATGTAGTTTCATTGTTTACTATAAAGTTTGTCCCATCAGCATTTTCTGACGTAATAACACACAGATTTTGATGAGGTTCTTCTCTAATTGATTTCACTCTAGTAGACGATTCATTCGTTTTCAATAATTTTTTTCTCAAAATTTTTCCCATAAAACAATAATTTTTTGATGTGGTTGGATAGAGATTTCAATGAGCTATCAGAATCAAGAAAAAAAATTGGGAGTTGCTATTTAAAAAAAATGTCGATGACGTCATTACTCGAAAATAAATGACAATCAAAAATTTATTTTCACTTGAAAATGTGTGCTTTTTAAAAACAAAATTTACCTGTCCGAGCATTTTTTCGAAATGTCAAAAATAAAGAAATTGCGAATTTTATTCCATACTTTAGAGGCTCACTCTATAAAAACATTAGGAAATTAAAAGAATTAGAGGAAATCGTAAATAAATTTTTCCGACGGCTCTCTAAAGCGACTTTTACACTATTTGATTTTCCATTTAGTTTTTAATTTCACAAAAAATTTGCACCTAATTACTACTCCTATTACATTTCTGAAGTCAAATTAAAAATCAAACAGTGTAAAGCGGCTTTAAGAAAGTGCCCAATGTGCCCATATACATTTAATCTAGCAGTTAGCAATTTTGAACGTATGGTTCAATTCCTAACACACACGAATATTAGGAATATAAAAGAGGTTGTAGAAGTGTCTGGCATATTGGATGCGATAGTCCTATAAAACTACAAAGAAAGCGTATGTCGTGATTAGCACACAACTTTAAATTAGCATTCGCTGTATGGTTGGAAATTTATCTTGAAATGCTGCTAAACTGTTTGACATATTATGCAATAATACGACTTAACAATAAAAGCTTCTTGATTTGCAGTGTATGCTATTTTTAGGGCCGATCTTTCCATCTGCTAATAAAGTTCTCAATAACGTTATTTGCCGAATAATTCGATTTTTATGAATTGTTTCCATGCTTTCCATTGTTAAAGAATTCCCAATCAATTGACCGCGCAATTGGCTAACGCCTCATACTATTTAAAACTCCTATCATTAGACAATATTTCTACAGCTTACAGAATAGGGGGGCATACTCTTTAATCTAGAATTTTTATTTTTGATAAATATATTAAAAAACCAATTTAATTGAACTTTTACTCCTTAAAAAGTATTATTTTTGCCAAAATAATGCGAAAAATTGAATTTCTCGTACCAAAAAACCTTTCTTTTATAATGTTTTTATGGTATTTTTGATAAATAAAAAAAAACAAATGAATGTAAATGAACGCATATTCCTTAAAAAAGTATTCTTTTCGCCAATATAAAGCGAAAAAAAAGAATTAGTCGTAGGCATTTACTTTCTGAAATTTTAAAATATTCCACCGTAGTGTTCAATTTCAAGAAAAAAATGGTTAACTTCTACCTTTAAAAAAAACGCTTAAATGAGCCAAACTCTCCAAATCCAGCGAAATGTATTTTGTTTTACTTCCGAATTACTCATTTTTTTCGGAATAAGGCCAGTCAGAAAAATTGACTCTCACATTGTTGCACTGTGATAAATTGTATATTTAATGTCTTTCTTGAGAAGTCCTGAAACGTATATTTTATATTTTAAAAAGATATATGTTAATGTAAAAGACTTTTCTTTATCGACATCTGTATTTCCGCTGTAACGCCGTCATTTTTTTAAATGACTCTCCTAACGTTTTCATCCAGATATTGATCGGCCTTCTTGTCAGTTAAATGGTGATAAAAAAAATTAGTACACAACTTTATCGAAAAAAATAGTCATAATCCAAACCATCTAGAATTTTGTGAAGAATTTATGTTATGCTGCAATGAAAATCAGAACAATTGGTCCATGGGGAACAGCTTCAATACTTTCATTAATTTTCACTTCTTTTTGTTCTAAATTTCAAGATTATCATTAAAAATAAATTAATATAGAATTATATCCTTGTTTTTTTCGAAGAACTTTTTTGCTTTTCCTCTTTTGTCAAATATGTTTCCTAATTTGTCAAATGACTTTCCAGTCCGTTCAAAGTTCAGTAGGCTTGCAGATTGGAAAATCATTTGACATATTCGGAAACATAATTGACAAAAGGGGAAAAGCAAAAGAAAAAGACTGTATATCACTGACGAGAAGGACGATCAAAATCTGGATGAAAAAGTTAGATAAGTTTTTGCAGGGATTTCTCTTTTGTTCATTCATCTGGTTAGGTGAAATTTTTAATCATCTAATCGCACTGAGGAATAAAATTGAAATCACCATCGCATCATCAAGTTTTGCTATTGACGCCATAATTTTCGAACAATCGGATTGCGTGAAGCAGTTTAGGATATCAATAGGGCAATTTCAGAGATTACCTTGGACCAGTATTACACTATAACAGATCTTTAACAAAGATATTTTATAAAAAATATGAGAGTGTAATAGGCAATCTTTTATAAAGTATTTTATAAAAATAGAGATATTTTATAAAAGATTGCCTATTACACTGTCATATTTTTTATAAAAGATCTTTGTCAAAGATCTTTTATAGTGTAATACTGGCCTTATTAAGACGAAAAACAGTGTAAAGAGAAGTAACATATAACTTCAGGAAAGTAATCAATAACTACAAGGTAAACTTTCTTTTTATGATATATTGTTAATTTCTACATCTACATTTATTATTATTCATTCAAGAAAAATATTACACATTTTTATTAATTATTTCTCTTTCAATAGATAGTAAAAACAGATTTTTTCACACTGAGCGCTTAAAAAAAAACATGATTCAAACGACACAAATTCTGTTCGATTCGCCGCGTTATTTTGTTTACAGAATTTACGTAACTAGAATTGAAAAAAGGCCAAAGCCAGAATGTGACCCCGGGCTGATACGTTTCGATGTGCGATCGCCAACAATTGTAATACCGGAGCAGGCCAAATAATAAGCATTATTAATTTTAATTAAATGTACGAGTGACGTTTGTCAGTTAATTTTTATATAATCCGCAGTTTTAACGAACAACACAAAGAATGGGAAGTTACAGTTACGCAACGTAAACACGAAAAATATAACAAAAAAAATACTCCCAACAAAACGCTAATTAAGTGCGGCGGAAACGAATAAACGTAAAATTGTTAGTCAGTTTTATGTATACATATACATGTATACACATACATATATGTCTGTGTACATACCTATTTGTATGTTTATTAAAATCAACACCATGTCACAATTAATTAAAAACGCAGTGAATCTGTACGTATTTAAGTGCACTTTGCTCATCAAGACACGATGATAATTGAAGACGCCTTATAATTAGGAACCGCGTAAATAAGTCTTACAATTTAAGAGTAATAAAAAGTTAATTAAAAAACGCAGAGAGACAGGGAAAGAGCTCAGGTATTTAAAAAATTCGTACAATTTTTGAGCAATAAAAAATGTCCTTAATGACGTGCCTGCTATTAAATATAACTTATTAGTTTAACTATAATTTTCGACATTAATATTCCCTGCGCTTTCCAGAAACGCCGGCGCGAGGAAGAATTTTTATACGCTTTAAAATTTTTATTGCAGATGAAAACGGACTTAATTGCATGCTAAATTATAGAGTGAATTATATTAATAAAAATTTTATTACGAGTCCTGTGTAGAACTTATATCGACATTAAATTGCTGCTCTATTTATTTCAATTAAGTTATTTGCGCTCTGCGTCAATTGTAGAAATTAAAAATTCTGATGAAGCAAATTTAGAAACAAATAACAAAACAATCATTGCAATGCTACATATGTAAATACCTAGGAAATTCAAAAACTTAAAGATTAGTTGGGGTAGTTATTAGGAGTAAAATATATGTATTTGAAAGAAGTGGTTAAGAACAAATTTATCAAATTTCACTTATCTATGTGTAAGAATTTGTCATAGTATTAAATTTTAGAACTTATAGGAATAAATATGCAGTATGTGTATGTAATTTTTACTCCAATCAGTCAAAAGCAAAGTGGACGTGCCCGCTCTGTACTACAACGTATCTACCTCAATGGTACTGCTGGTACTGCAAGATGCTTGCAAAGAATGGGTCAGCCGTGTATTCACTGTCACTGGAGCAATTGGTTTTCATTGACTAGACTGGAAATTATATGTACGGCACAATTGAATTTGCAACTAAGTTTATATAAATTCTTTCGAACGACATCGTGGTGCCAGGAAGCAGAAGAGGTATGAGAGTTTGCAAATCGTTAAATAACAAGTGACATATTTTGACCAATCAGTACATAGAAATGCGTTGTATTCTGATTGGTCAAAAGATGTGACTCAACAATTTTCGTTATTTAACGATCTCGTTATGAGTTACAGAATAAGGGAGTAAGATCGAGATCAATGTGATATAAATGGGGCGGACGCGACGGTTAAATTTCACGAAATTGAGGTTTCTGAACATAGGGTCGTGACACGTTCCGTATACAGACGGGAGATTGACATTTAAAGACATTAATAGGATCTAATCTAAAATGTAAATAATAAAAGAATTCCAGATTTTCAAAAATCTTCTAGTGAAAGAAATACTTTCAATTATTTTGCACAAACAAATAGTTAACAGGAAAAGCCAAGCAATTAGATACTGAAAAACGTATAAGATATAAATAATGTTAAACGCGTTATGTAACGCAAAAATGTAAAATTACACGAGAAAAGCAGCTTATTCATCATTAGTAATCAACTTTAATTAAAATTTTTATTAAATAATAATGATAGGAATCACATTAAATTTTTATTGATCATTAAAAACTTGTTCACATTTATTGCTTTAGAATAAGTACAGAATTATTTCATTTTTCCGGAGCCACAATGAAAAATGTTCCGGGAGATAAATTGTCATTTTCCCTCTAAATATGTACGAGATATTGACCACTCCGCGAGCTATAACGCACATACACACACATAGATATAAAATTAAAAAAGAGGACGAGAGTTTTTATGCTTGCTAAAAATTGCCCTCTACTCTCAAGCCATTAGTAATTCAGTCAACCCCGATCACATGTGGGCAAATTTCTCTCTAATTATTGTAATGGACGGCGATTTCGGCGATTTTATTTTTACATTCAACAAAAAAATTAAATTAATATTGCATGGGACTCTTTTTTCATTTCAGTCCCGACATTTCCTCCTGGTAATTGTATCACAAAAACGCACACGGCCGCCAGCTGTACAGTCACGTTTTTGTGGATTAACTGCGTTTTTCAATTTCAGAAAAAGTCGCCAAGTATTCCGGCAATATCGATATTCGGCTGTATGTATGTTTCAACCTATCCGAATGGAATTATTTCACTTTTTAATATTTCATTGAATAACTACAGAAAAATTCGAGCACAGCCAGTCGCCCAGCCTTATAACGTTATATATAACTAACACAATATCAAATTCACGGAACTTGAGCTCTGTGTCATCAATCGCCGAAGTTACAACCCACAAATATTTCACTACTATTTTTTTGTCAACGGTGAGTAAGAAAGAAGGATGGAGTTATGCTTTTATGTGTGATTATGCAACGCCAGACGCGTTGTATTTATTACGCAGAGCTCTTCTCTTATCAAAAATACTTTAACACTCAAATAAAACTTTAATAAAGACTTTCATCCTTAACCGGTATCTTTCTTAATACGAAAATCACGGAACTTGAGCTCTGCGTAATCAATCGCCGAAGTTACAAGCTACAATTATTTCTTTGTTAAAGGGGCGTTTACACTACATACATGTTTGAAATATACATGTACCCTACATGTCGGTTGACAAGTTTGGAACAAATCTAAAGTTTGTCTCATACAAGTGCTTGACTTTTCTTGTATTTGACATGTTTCCGACATGTTTTATAATATGGATTTGTATTCCAAATTAGTGGAAAACAGAGCGATCACAGACCATACAAAGGTACTTGCGCAGGTACAGAATAATCAGCTGTTTTCAATTGTCAAGTGAGCTAATGTTTTGTGAAAATTTTTTATTATTAAATACTAAATATGTAGCGAACAAGTCACAGAGTATAAACGAGGTCCTTTTCTAGTATTTGTCGAAAACTTGTGCTAAACATTCATCGTGATTTGTGTGCGACAAATCCACATTTTTGCATAGATTTGTTTTTCAAAGTCTTGAAAACATGTATGTAATGTAAACGCCCCTTAAAGCAGGGAATACACGATCCCACATGTCTTAACACATGTACGCGCATACATGTTCGCCGAACATCAACGTGCGTGTGTTGGCCCGAAAAACGCTTCGAACATGTACGCACATACAAAAAGTCCGTCGAACTTGTTTTCTGAATTTCCTGAAAACAAGAACGTTCGTTGATGTTTGCGCGTACATGTTCGATCGTGTGGTTGCCAAACGCACATGTTCGCCACGGACTTATTCAATGCATTGCGTCGACGTCGTGCATACTCTTTTCCACAGCACCTCGAAACAGCCAATTTATGATTTTTAATAAATAAATTTCCGGAAATGTGTGGTGGCAGATCCTGCAATTGGAACTATTAAACTGGGGACTTATCACAGCTTTGTTTATTACAATTTTTTTTGTACTTTTGTTTTACTATAATAGCGCACGCCAGTGCCACCAAAGATAACTCTTCCGACATCGTCTTGGTTGATAACTGGACTAAGATGTCTTAAGACAAGTTCGATCGTGTGTAGTATGGTACTATGTGACGTTGATGTTCAGCGAACATGTACGCGCGTACATGTGTTAAGACATGTTGGATCGTGTATTCCCTACTTAACGGTGAATGAGAAAAAAGGACGGAGTTATGATTCTTAGTCTGATGATGCAACACCAAATGCGTTTTATTTATGACGCAGAGCTCTTGCGACAACTTTATTCTGATTAACATGATTTGTTAAGGCGTTTTCACACACACACCGGCAAAACCGGAGCCGGTGCCGGGGCCGTCGCCGGTGCCGGCCAGTGGACTCTTTCAAACACTCCGGCATTGACGGTGCCGTTATTAATACCAGTTAGTTTCTGAATGTGGTATTGTAGAAAATCTTCTTCAAAGAATGCATACACTTTCATCCACACTTTTTGTTTTTCAACCTTGTCTTTGCAGCAATCTGCTGTCTTGTCCCACAGACAAAGTTTACTTTCAACGAGTTCAATTAAGCTGACAAGATCGTACTTAAACAATTTACTCATTTTCGAACAATTAAAAATGTACGAAAATTATAAAATGAAAACACGCTCTGATTACTTTGAGGACAATAACAATACTGAAATAAAATTAAACAAACAGTTCTCCGGCACCGGCACGTTTAGACCTGTGTGGACAAGTGTAGGTAAGAAAACATTGAAATCGATAAATCGGAAATCGGTCCGGCATCCGGCTTGTTGAGATCAACACCGGCTGCATTTGCCGGTGTCGGCTGCCGGACCCGGCTATATGTGAAAGCATTAATTTGATTGCATTGTATCCGGCGCCGGAGCTGTCACCGGCTCCGGTTTTGCCGGTGTGTGAAAACGCTCTTAAGATGGAGTCATAACTTTTGATGATCTCCGTAAATGACATTTTGAGAAAGATTTTCAAAATAGTCTAACTGAAAAAAGTATTACTTCTGGTATTTGTAGTATAGCCAAAAGCCAAAAATTGAAAAGTTAATAAGATTTTAGATGTAAGGAAATTAATGTAGTATTTATTTTTATCCCCAAACGAAAGTACAATTACATCTGCTAAAATCCGAACTTCTTAGAAAGTCTGACACTACATTTAATACTGGCTTAAATATTTTATGCAACCCATCCTTAGAAATTATCTCGGAGTTATCTCGGAAACGATACATTTGCAAATGTTGATTTGGACTTTTTCGGTAAATTTTGACTGAAGAATACAAAGCATTATGCAATCGAGGTATATAATTTCTGTCTGACTATTCTTATTGAACTGATAAATACATCACTACCTTAAATTGGGTTGATTGGTTCATCAATCAAAAAGAGATTCATTTCATTTGCTGGAATTTTAAAATATTATGTATATACATATAACGTATATCCAAATAAATTTCTGATAAAGGTAGATATATTATTACATTATTTACTTTAAAATATTGTCCAGTTCTTGAGTAGTTAAGTAAAATTGAAGTTTAATTGGTCATATCTTACAGCTTGATATGTCACTAACTTCAAAAACTGCTTGGTGTTGTAGATTTTTACACTCCATGACATACCTTTATCAAAAATTTATTTGGACATATGTTACCTACTCGGTATCCATAAAACAAAATATAGTTTGGAACTAATATGGATATTTTGAAACTGACGTCTTTGTTTCACAAAATCGTAATAAACTACTCAAAACAATTAAGGAGTCAAGTTTTTAAGCGACTGTATAAATTGGAAATTAGACTTTATCTTAATACTCATACTTAATACTTAATACGCCATATTCGAACACCTCAATCATTTGAGCATAATGCAAACCTAGACTCGTCAGTAAACAAAACTTTTCTCGAATGGCGTATCTGCCAATTATTGTGTTCTAGGGCGAACTGCATTCGCGCTTGTCGCTGATTTCTGGTTAAATGCATTACTTTGGCTGGACGTCTAGACCTCAGGTCGCTTCTCGAAGTCGGTTCCTCATTGTTTGATCGGAAATTTGTCAAACTGTAGCCCAAAAAAAAATCAGTTTGTAAAGTACGGGATATGCTGGTACATTTTCGAAGAGCCTGTAAACGTAAAAATCGATCGCCTAAGAGCGTGGTTGCTCTGTGACGACCTTGCTCAAGACGACAAGTAACATTTCCAGTATTTTGGTATCGCTTCCACAACCCCCATATTACAGATTGCCATACATTGAGTTGTACGGCAACATATCGCTGTTTATTGCCTTCTTGCAGAGTAACAGTCCGACTGACTTCTGTTGGTGTCAAATGTCTTCTTACACCTTGGTCAACTTCCACATTGCGTTGCATGGCAGTAGATGTATTAAAGAAAAAAAACCTCGAAATCAAATCTGGCAAAAATCACAATTATTTTTACCAGTATCACTTCAACTGACTCTCTTTTATAATAAAGAGGTTCTATGACAACTAACATTTTTCTGAGTAACAAAAGATAGTTGAAGCTATAAATTGACCGGCCATCCAAAAATTTTACTCATTTCGTTTAAGCGTGGCGATTACAAGAAAACTTGACCCCTTAATTGTTTTGAGTAGTTTATTTAAGTTTAAAAGTTCTCTTATGTACACTGACTGTAATGAAGAATTTTATTTCAGATTTGCTTTTATCGCTTATAACAAATTTAAAATTGCTGTTCTGCAGTTATGACTATCACAATAATGACACGGAAGTGAATTTGCCTTACCTTTCCAATAAAATGTGTTCTCATTTGATTGGGAACTGTAAATTATAAATTTTAACCCCACTCACTTTTCACTTTCTTGCTCTCTTTGGATTCTCTGCTCTAACGAACATTTTATTTCCTATGGTCTTGTCTTATTTCAGCTTTCGGTATTTCCAAGAGACCAAAAGAAAGAAAATGATCGACAGAACAAAGAAGCCGAAGACATCAAAGTGAACTTTATGAAGACGAACCACAATTTCATTACATTACGTACATATTTTTAATTTTAATGCATAAGATAGGAGCTAAATATGTCATCAACTTATCTGCTGCTGGAATTAAATATATTTAATGAAACTACCATCATGATAAATTCTTATAATTTGTGTACAGGTGCGATTAAAATTAAAGCCTCTTATTTACCAATTCTAATAAGATGGAAAGGACAACCCTGTCATATTATGGTGTGAGTGTCGAAGGGGAGGTAAGTGGTATGTGTAGCTGTGCCAGTGATGCCAACGCAGATTTCCATCCTATTTGTTCGCTTTGTTTGAATAATTTATGTACATACGTATTTTCGTGTGCATGAAATTATATTTTTAAGCCCTTCGCAATTGAATATTTTTTCTCTGAGCGGGCGGGCAATAGATACGTACATACATGCTCAAAGTTTTGATGTACACGGTGATGCAAAGTAACTTCACGATTTTGAATAAAAAAATATACAGTATGATTCAAAAGGGTCGCACCACCGATTAAGTAGTGATAGAGAACGTTAATAGGAGCACAAATAATATACTTTTAGAATATTTTTACGGTGCGTGGTTTTCTAGATATAAATGTTTAAAGATATCATAAATAGGCAACGCTGCACCTTGTAAATGCTCTTACTAATTTGAAACCATAGATCATAGGTACCCTCGTTTTGTTGACAAGTGAATTTGTACTGAATTATTTGTAAATCAAATTTGATACAATAATAATTGTCACTTCTTAATACCTTATTTTATTTAGCTATTATTAAGTTACTTAAATAATCGTACTGTATAAGAATAGTATATTGTAGGCCGAGGCGGTAAAGTGCTTGTTTTCCAAGTCGAGAGAAGATATGGGCAGGCGAGGCGCAGCCTCACTTTACCGCCATGGTTTACACATTATTTTTTTTCCTACACAACATTATAATTAATTTTGCTCATATCACACAAACGTTCTTTTCCTTGAAGTAAAAATATTAAAATTGATTTACTATTAAAATTATTATAGATGCTTTAAAACACGATGTTGCATGTGTTAGCGTGGCCGAGCGGTCAAGGCGTTGCGCGCTGGTTTAATACACCAGTCTCTTCGGAGGCATGGTATCGAATCCCACCGCTGCCGAGTAGATTTTTTTTTTCTTGATAATTTTAATCCTTTTTAAAACCAAATACCAGTGAAATTAAATTAAAAAAACTTACGTTTGTTAATTTTTTGATGTCGATGAGAATGCATTCCAGAAATTATTGTTGGGCCACCTAGTGGTAAAGCTTCGTCAATTATTTTCTCGGCTAGGCATTTATGTTTTGCCTGGCTAGCCGTGGACACGTTTGCTTTCTCCTTGCGGTAAAATTGAATTTTCTAATAGTGTAGGGAAAAAAATAAATTTAGGCTTATTTGAAAAATATTAACAGAAAGTTTATTTCATGTACTAATAATGTTATTTTCGGAACATTATATCCGCTAGATGACGGTCTCTTTCACATTGACACAAAAGTGCTCGTTTTACCAGGTCTTGCATCACTTTGTGTAGAATTTTCCAAGATATTCCCATTCTCTAACTGAAGTGTTCTAACCTCAAAGAAAAAAATTCGGAGCTGTAAGATCTGGGTCTTAGAGCCATTTTACGTTTCCATATTTCGAAATTAAACCTAAAGGCAAAACTTTTTGTGAATAAGCCTAACACTTTAGAACAACTAAAGGCAAATATTCACAGGAGATATTGGAAATATCTGGGGAAACACTACACAAAGTGATGCAAGACGAGGTAAAACGAGCACTTTTGTGTCAACGTGAAAGAGTTCGTTATCTAATGCAAATAAGGTTCCAATTTTCTCATTTTTATTTGAAATATTGAATACCTACAAGTGATTTTTAAACAAATATGTATGCGTTAAACATATAAATTTGTTTCAGTTGTACTTGTATACATAGTATGTAATTACTGATACTTTTTTTATATCATCGCGCATATTTCTTGATAGGTACTTATTTATTAAGACATTATTTCAAAAGGACTAATTTAAATATTCGAGTTCACAGTAAATGCTAATTTAATTGACTTGAGTATCTTTTATTTTCTTCATTATCTGAGGATATAATTTCTACATATACATGTGAGAGAAAAATTGCAATAATAAATTTTTAAAAACTATAAATAAATAATAATTTTCAGTTATGAAAGAAAGGTTTTAATGAAAATGGTATGTAATGCATACAATATAGTATTTTATTCATGAAAAAATGATATAGCCTTTTGAAATGAGTGAATGTATGTAAACAGTTTGTTAGATACGTAGTTTATGAATCAACGTTTAAATGTAATCTTATTATAAAGCTGGGACGATTAAATTGCGACTCTCAGTATATCTCAAAATAAATGAAATAATCTGAAAGTGTTTATAATACTTATTGTTAGATAATTAGATAATGGGTCATAATTACAATAATCAATCATTCCTCTATTACTTCAACTTCTTCCTTAATTGTTAACAATAATAATGTTGAAGTAAATTGTGGTAAACTACGAATTTACATATTGACATACTGTTAACAGACAACATCAATTTCTAACATGAAAGAATATTTGCAAAACTAAATATTGTTTTTTAAATGAAGAAATCTCAAGTATAAAAGTAACTACATCAGTTGCAACCACATTACTGATAGTCTAAACTTCTATATTTAGTATTTAAATAATAAATTTCCAATAACTCCCTTATATAACGACGCTGATAAAATGTAACGACACTGTATTCATGAATAAATAAGAAAAACGTATTACAAGGAAAATCATTAAAACCCAGTGGTCAAATTACACCCGGTGAACATGTATGTACACATTTATAACTCGTTAAGTTTTTAAAGAAATATTGTTCATTTATATCGATAGCGTGAGGTAGCAAGTAAATAATAAAACGATACTGGCGTGTATGTTTATGTAAAAGTAATGCAAGTTACGCCGTGAGACCTACTGTTTTATTAAGTAATGGACGAAAAGTAAATACACATGGAAACGTTTGATGGTAATAATTAATTATACATTTTTACGTCACGTTTGTTCAGTGTTATTCATAGGTCTATAACACCTGTACACATATTTATATAGCGCTCATTTTATAACCCCAACTATATAAATAACTTTCTCCGTACAGTGGTGAACATATTAACGTAATATTTATGTTTAAATAAGTGCGTATTTAGTTTACACCTAAGGGCCATAAATTTTTTCTGTCGGTCGGAGAAAAAAAATGGTGGAATGCTGCTTAAATTTGAATACGTTATAAGTATAAATAAAACATAAATTAAACATGTTCTTGCTTGGTGGTTATCTGAGAACTTTGAAGAATTCAAAAACCGAGTTACTTATGTACCGAAGCAAACAAGGAAGTTAAATAAATATGTTAGTTATATGTATTTATGAAATAAAGTTTGTTTTGATATTAAAATGTTATGTGTACGCCGGAGTTCAATTAATAAGGCAATTTTTCGAAAACATACATTTGTCATTTTTATCGGGGGATGCACGTTTTCTTTGCCAATACAAAAAAATAATTTAAAACACACACGGGAAAAACCTGTCGAAATTTCTACTAATATTGATCTATAATGTTATTAATCAAACATGACAATTGAAGTTGTTCCATTCATTTTTTTAACGGGGCTTTATGTAGCATAAATATTTCCGTTTATCTGGAAGCGTAGGCCTACAATGATACAACAAGATATATATCAGCCGGTATGACATTTATAATAATCCAAAAATATATTCAGACGCGTTATCCGCTACAGGTCTGACAGTGGCCAACTCGTCAACAGCGTGTGTGACCCTCCCTTTGTTATTTGCAAAAAAAATACATTCATTATTCATCAAAAGTGGGGGACGAGTGTAATCAAAACAAATCGCGCACGCAGACCCACTGCCCTAGCCCGGTAATAACTGCCCTTGCCAGAGGGCCCATTTCTACCTCAAACCATGGCCTGCCTCGATGCTGTATGCAGTAGTTGAATGTGAGGTTACACCCCCGCCTCCCTCTCTGCCAGTTTGAATTTTACACAGGACTTTTCAAATTTGCTTGACATTCATCTCTCATCTCTATTTCACATACAACTAAAGTTCGGAAATCAACTGTACTAAAGTTCTTAAACAAATAAAAAATATCACTAATTGTTTCAAAAAACCTTCCCTTGCTTTTGTAGTTAAGTTTTATGTTAGCAAAATTATCAAGATTTACTTACCGATCACTATGATCCTCAATTTCAGAATACCTACAACAGAAATAAAATTTTCTTCAACCAGTAGAAAAAAATAGGTGACATTTTTGTAACTGAGTATATAGTTTCAATAAGTTTTAGCTATTTCTGACCACATCTCTAGTCAGGAAAAACGAGGAATTTTGATCAGGCGTTGTTTAAGGCTTTTGTGAAGAAATCAGAATCGTTAAAAATACATTTAGTTAGGTAAAGAACGTAAAAAAAATATTGGAAGACGAACGATTGAAGAGAAGGATTCTGTAGCAAGAAGTGTTTTATCGTAGTAATAAATCAGAAATGATCTCTTATCACAATTAGTTTCTATCTTTAGTACAAAAATACACTCTCACAAGTTAAAAGCACTTCCATGAAATTTTTCGTTGGTATAAACCAGGCGATACTTCCCTTCCCCATTGTGGAAAATGTGGAAATAGTGGAATAATGGAAATAGTGGAATAGTGTAATAGTGTAAATGAATTTCAACCACAAAATAAGAATCCATTGAAGATGATCCATTAAAACTTAATAGATCACTATTACTAGACAATTTTACGTGTCCTTAATAAAATCCATTAAGGAATGCTATTAGTGCTATTTTATTACTTTCTAAATAGCTGCTGAAAAATACTGCCTTAATAAATGTAACTTCAAAGAACCTGATCGACTGAGTCACAATCTTTATCCTGAATTTAACTTTCCAAATAGAAATTGCAATTATCTAGTTTTAGTATATGCACGCTCAGAAATGCAGAATTTAAAATATAATGTACAGTATTGATTAATTAATTAAACAAAATGTGTTTAGATTTTCACAGTTTATTACTTAACACATAACAATTGTTTCAGTACACAGTACCTTCGTCAGATGTGAGCTTAAACAGCTTAATAATGTACAGTGTTATCGATTAAGGTGGCAATAATTATATCACATGGAGGAAATCAAAATATTACGATTTAACCTAATTTATCTATACCTTTTTCGTTTGTGAGATATAACCTCCTAAAGAGACAACTTAGAATTTATTTATTTTCTTAAATATCTCTGGAACGATTTAAGATAGAGAGTTAACATTTAATATGCAAGACATACAGGGATGAATGAATACATCATAGGGAAAATTGAACCAGTGGCGTCGGTTATCGTTTAAGTAAATAATAATAATAATAATAATAAAAGTCCCTACGAAATCATCCATTGGGGCAGCGCAAAAGACACCCAACGCGTTTTTATAAACCCAAAAAAGGATTATATGAAGCATAAAGGGTGTCTCAGGAAGAAACAGCTGCAGGGAGCACTGCAAGAAATTAGGTGTTTTAATGATTGCCTTCTCTATACATATTTGTCAGTGACAACACATACAAAGAAGCTAGAATCAGTAAAGCATATCGATGTGCACAAATACGGAAATAGATATAGAGAAGATTTCGTTTTGCCGTACTACCGCCTAACAATAACACAGAAAGCCACATACTAAGTGTAACTTAATTCAGAGTCCAGTCAGTGAAATTTAAATTAGACGTGCCGCTCTGTATTACAACGTATCTAACTTTTAGGGAAGACATCGAATACCCGAATACTACCCGTATATTTGTTACCCGGGTATCATTCTTTTTATTCGGGTACATCGGGTACCTGAGTACTACCCATGCGAGTATTACACGGGTATCATTTCCGGGTACCCGTTATTACCCGAGTACTACCTGTGCGATTACTACCCGGGTATCATTTCTTTATCCTGGTACCCGTTATTACCCGTGTAATTTGTCAGCGCAGAATCTCGGAAAAACATTGAGGTATTGAGTATTGAGGTTATTTTCAGTTAGTAGCATCTCTTGGAAGAACACACCCCAGGTCTCAGTCAGATCGGTCTATTTTTCTGTGTTTGAATCGAAGAAGCACAGTGATTTCCAGAAAATGGACGAAAGAGAATTTCGTGTGTTGCTCAAACATTACTTTATGAAAGGCAAATCGCTTCATCAGACTAAGAAAAAGCTTGATAAACGTTATAGTGAATCTGCACCTTCGATTAGAACGGTTTATAAGTGGGTTCAAAATTTCCGGAGTGGCCATATGCGCACAAGCGTCGCTGAACGTCCCGGACGCCCTGTTGAGGTCACTACTGCTAAAAACATTCAGAAAATCCATGATACGATGATAAATAGATGATAGGAAAGTGAAGGTGCGTAAGATTGCTAATGTTGTGGGCATCTCGAATGAACGGGTACATAATATTTTGCAACAACATTTGGGTTTGAAAAAGCTATCCGCGAGATGGGTGCCGCGATTGCTCACAGTCGACTAAGAACGAAATCGTGTGAGGTGTTCCAAGGACGGGTTGCAGCTGTTTCAGCAGAATCCACAGGACTTTAGGCGTCGCTTCGTTACTGTGGACGAAACTTGGATACACCACTACACACGAGACCAAGGAACAGTCCAAGCACTGGGTTGCCAGCGGAGAGACTGCACCAAAGAAGGCGAAGATCGTTCCGTCGGCCGGGAAGGTTATGGCGACTGTCTTTTGGGATTCGCAAGAAATAATCCTCATCGATTACGTGGAAATGGGTAAAACTATTACGGGTACATATTATTCATCATTATTGGACCGTTTGTAAACCGAACTGCAAGAGAAACGTCCACGATTGGCCTACAAAAAAGTCCTTTTCCATCATGATAACGCACCAGCTCACTCGTCTGGAGTTGTGGCAGCAAAATTGATCGAATTAAAGTTCCAACTTGTTCCGCATCCCCCATATTCTCCAGATTTGGCTCGCTCGGACTACTACTTGTTCCCTAATTGGAGAAATGGCTAGCGGGAAGGAGATTTTATTCTAACTAGGAGGTGATTATGGAAACGAATGCCTATTTTGCAGAGTTGAAGCAAACTTATTATTTGGAAGGGATCAACAAGCTAGAACAGCGTTGAACTAGTGTATAAGCCTACAAGGAGACTACGTTGAAAAATAAAAATAGTGCACCCAGAAAAATTAAGTACTTTTAATTTTTGCACGGACTTAACAAACCACCCTCGTGTATCTATGTGTTATTACACAATAAAAACTAAAACATTTTTAACATTCGGACACTCATGTAAAATTCGTGAATCCGTTTAAGTTGAAATATCCAAACTTATAGGAATACCCGAACTTATACGGATATACGAATTTATACGGGTACCCATATAAATTCGGGTACCCGTATCAGATCCGGACTTTTTTTATTTCTTGTTTTGTACGGATACCCGAATTTATACGGGTACCCGAGCTCATACGATTACCCGAGCACAATACGGGTACCCGGGTAGCTCAAGCACACGGATATATCTTCTCTACTGCAAGATGCTTGCGTAGAATGGGGCAGCGGAGCGGTTGTCTTTCACTGTATTTCGAATTACGCTTATGGAATAGGGACTAATGCCCGGTTGCACCAACTTATTAAGCAGAGCTTAAATTTAAGTTATGTTTAGAATTTGACATTTCCGTATGGTCAGTATAATGTCATATATATTCTGATTGACATTTAAGTCAACTTAAGTATCAATTAGAATGTGACTAACATTTTGTTAAGTCTATAAGTAATGTCATAGTCTAAACATCACTTAAATTTAAGCTCTGCTTAAAAAGTTGGTACAACCGGGCATAAGTGTTTGAATAAATTAAAAAGTTTAGAACCAAATTTATGTATGCCTCTAACTTTATGTAAATTTAAGTTAAACTTAAAGAACGTTTTAATACAGAAATGTTATTATTCCATAGATGAATCGTTAAACAAAAATTATACTAAGCTAGACTAAATTTGACGCTACAAGAATATTACATTATACAGGGTGTTCCAAAATTCAGTACGCAAATTTTGTGCGTGAGTGAAGGATGTCAAAATAAATAAATTTTGTTAATGAACTTATGTCCTAAAATGCAAACTTACTGAGGTGCGGTACAATAACCGATGAGACCATGCAATGCACATGCGGGAACTCGGTGTCAGATGTCTGGTTTCGTACATCGTTGATTGTTTGGGTAACTCGTTGTCAGGTGCCTTGTCTCGTGTTTAATCAAACAGTCAAAGCACTTTCTTGCCCTTTGAAAGTTATCGCAAAATCAAATACAGGTTGAATTTTCAAACTAGGTGGGTATAAGAAAATTCGGTCGAAGTCGTGTAGGAGTAGAGGGGGTTCTAGCGTGTATCATCATGAGCGTGTATCAACTCAGTTCGAAGCATGCAGTTTTTAGAGCTGGCCGGCCTTGTCTCGCATTAGGAAGCGAAACGATGAGCACGTATTTAATAATTTCATTTTAACTAGGATTTCAATAATTCATGTAAAATATTATTCTAATTGCCGCAATACATTTGCATAACGCAATTATTATTGTTTGTAATTAAAAAATACTTCCATAAACATTACAAAATTTTTTTTTTCTTTCCCACCCACTTTTAACCCCAAGCTCAGAGCTTGTCGGGGAGGGGTGGCGGCTGCGACCGACTTAGATGGTAATTTCTCCTTCGGAATTCGCCTTACAAACTGGGGAAACGCAGAAAACCCAATTCGAAGGAGCCAGTATAAATCCGAAACACAATCCGAGACAAAAGTACTCTAACTCTCACATAGAGCCCATATGCACCAGGATGGGATTCGAACCCACGCCTAATAATTGCCCGGCCGAGCGTTACGCCCGTTGCCAGCGGACTCAACCACTCGGCTAACAACTACCTAAATTATTAATTATTGTAGCTAACAAACAACTCTAAAAACTGCAAGCTTCAAATTCACGCTTGATACACACTACAACTCCCTCTGCTCCTACACGACTTCGAGTGAATTTACTTATATCCACCTAGTTTGAAAATTCAACCTGTATATAACGAGCGTCTAAATAAAAACCTGGTCAAGTAGCTTGTGATCGAAAATTTATCCATTGCATTTACATAAAAAAATTACTAAATGTAGCCTATTTGACAAAGTTTTTATTTAGACACGAGTTATAAATTTGTGGAACAAAATAATGTAAAATTCAATTTAATGTCGACGTTTCAAGTACAATCGACTACAGCGAAGTGAAATCGACACTTCCATTTTCAAAAAATTTAGATGTGTAACATTAGGTTTGACAGTGAATGTAATGTATTTGTCAACCTATAAAATATCATCCGTCTCATTCGATTCGAAAGAAATAAATCTTCTCTATGATTACACAGAGAAAAAGAATAATAAAAAGTAACAATTGAGCTTCAGTAAAAATTGTATGAGATATTCACACAATTGTTTGGCATTTTAATATTTTTGTAGTAAAATTACAAACAAAAATATTAAAATGCCAAACAATTGTGTGAATATCTCACACAATTTTTACTGGAGCTATTTGAGCTACAATTGTTACTTTTTACTATTCTTTTTTCTCAGTGTAGTAATACTAACAGGTAATTCAGCTGCAATTGTTGCCTTCTGAATTGCTTTTAATTTGGTATTTTTATTTGATTTGTCAAAATGACAGTTCATTTTGAAGCACGCTTCAAATAACTAAAATTCGAGTTCAGTCGGTTTTTCTGATTACTGTGAATAGGTAATTTTTGATTCCGTTTGACACCCAGAATCTACAGTTTTAATTTGCTCAGGTAGTAGCCCTGTAGATATGTCTTTTCAACTTTAGAAACATCACGTCATTCACATATTCAAACATCACTTTTTTGATGCCCTCTTGGTTGATATTTCCTACTCTTTCGAGGATTCTTGATACCATCCTGTACGTCTCTAAATACAAATGGAATATGACATCCACCTCCCTTACTTGTTTCATGAAGAGTGTAGCTGACAAAACCATTCAAGACGAATTCCTTCACTTCTTTAGCCTTCTTCGACATTTCTTCTTTTATTAAATTCATAACAGCAGTCTCAGGCAGTCTCTTTTACATTTTTCTCGTGATTTTTCCACGCTCCGTTTTCTTTGCGGCTTCGTACTTAATTACTGCGACTACCTACTGATTTTCTGAGAGAATGTTCGGTTGGGTTGCGGATCCCGAATCCGATGCAGTAAGCCCGTCAACCAAATAAGGGGCACGTGATTTTTTTAATGACAGACGTGTCATACTTTTTTTCCTCTAGAATTCGTCTAAACACCGCAATACATTTGTCCAAGATCAGAAATATCGTAATTCAAAGTCAAGGAGTAATATTTTATCCTGAAGGGGTAGTCAACACACAGGGAAACGTCGACTTCAAATTGAACTTGCAACTATCCGACAAATTTTATTTCCTAATTTTATGATAAAATTCAACCTTCGACTATGGATGAATCGTGGTCAACAATCAATTTATTTTCGATTAAACGATTGTAAGGATAGTGGATTATTTTTTATAAATTGATTGCTTTGGATTATTGAACGTTTCTTTTCTATTAATCGTTTGTTTTAGATTATTTCTGTCATTTTTTGTCAGAGGACCTACTCATAGGAATAGGAAACAATGCAATCTTTCACTTGTACTACTAGGATCAGCGTCGTAGTTAGAACAGCCGCAGCCGGGACAAACATCCTTAATGCTATCAAAGTCTAACTTTTATGTAGTTGGTCTCAAACACTTGATGGAAATTCAATTTTCGGGATTACCTAAACACTCAAAATCAAAGATAAGTATTGAAAAAGTTCTTTAACCAGGTGATTTACAAGAATAGGTAGGTACTTAATCAGAATCTTATTCTGAAGTGTTTTAATATAGTCAGCTGATTTTTAGTGAATATTATCATTTGTTCATAAAAATCATATGCTTGTACGAAAATGAACAATTAATTTAAAGGAAGAGCTTTTACAAGTTCAACCAAATGTTGTCAGTAATTTCATAAATTAAAGTGATCTTTAAATATATAAAAACTAACTGAAGAAAAATTAAAACAATAATAAATACAAATACAATAAAAACCTTTCGAATATATTTTTTTACAACGTGAATTAACTTGTAATTTTTGTGTTAACGAATCCCAGAAATCAAGTTTACATTGATCTCCACAAGGGCCCTGCCGTACGTTCCCCGTTCAATCAAGCCCCTGGGAGGTGGATTGACAATTTGTATCCATTATATTTATGTATTTTTACTAAGGCCGGAGTTGGGGTGATTGCGGCCTGCTTTTTGATATTTGGGAATAACTCGAGCCCCGGGGCCTGATTGAGTGCCTATCCATTCGATATTTGATAACCAAATGTGATATATTTGATTTTTTGCCGTTGCTTTAGGAAGAGCGGAAATTGTAAAGTATTTTTGATGAATATGAATTTTACAGGTCAATACAATGTTCGCCAGTGTACACACGAAAATATTGACGATGCGGACGCCTCTCCGGACGAATGAAAATTCAGAATAAAAAAAAGAAATTCCCTGATATCATGTCGCGAGTTTTAATCGCACGTTGCTTGATTAATTTACGGAAATTCTAGCTGTATTACATACATTAGACGTCCCGACTTGATTCCAACCATCGAAGTTTCACGTTTTACATAAATTATATCTTAATAACAACATTTTTAAAGGGAGGCTAGTTAATACTGTATCCTTAAATCTTAGTAATTATATATCTCACTATAATTAGCGTGGTAGACTATATAAATTGAATATGGTTTCATTAAAAATCTATTGAACTGGAACGCAAGCCACATCATTTCAAACGCTATTAGACTAATAACAGTATGTCATTTACTAAATTTCCATTTAAATATCCAGGTAATTAAATGCTTAGCATCTTATTAATTGATTAGGTGGAGATTTTCAATAGCATTTAATTTTATATTTTTGTTAAAAATACATTCACCAATAAAACATTATTAAAAAAAAGTAAGCTTAAAGTAGAAATGAGAAAGATTCTCGGATTATAAATTTAAGAATTCATCATGGAAAAATGTAGGAAAGTTATTCGTTTCAATAAATGTCTTACATTTAAAATCATTATAAAAATACAGTGAAGTTCGCTTAGTATGACTCCGCATATAGCGAGAAACAGCTTTATTATGTTGTACGTACTTGTACCCAGTGGTTTACTTTTCATATAGATTGCTTTCATTCCGCTTATACTGTCGTCCGTTTAGTATGACTTAGTTATCCTTCCCCTTGAGTGTCACTGTAAGCGGACTTCACTGTATGTAATAATTGATTATTTATTAAACTAATATAAGGTTTCTCATAAAATATATATTTTTGTAAATAATTGCACTGATTAACACTTACTTATAAAAATTTATAATGGCTTATCCATTATTAACATTAGTTTTTTTTATTTTGATGCTTCACTAATGTTACTGTGTTAAATAATTACACAAGTTCCGTATTAATTTTATAAGACTTACTTATAATTAAAGCATTTTTTTGAAATTAAATCAATCAATCAAATCGGGTGGCTTAGCGGTCTAGCCTAGCCGACTTGCAGGTCGTGTCGCTCGGCGGCGTAGGTTCGAATCCTACCATTTAGCCATGGATGTTTGTGGTGTTTAATGACTTTGACCCAGCTATAATATCTTCGTGACTGTCTGGCTTATATGGCCGAAAGACATTAATTGCAGCATTGCTGCGCAAAGCAAACAAATCAAACGATATGTAAAGATTTCCCGTCAGACATACTTACAGGGAAGGGTTAACTTTCAAATTGATTTTATAAAGTGTTCGACGGTAAATTATTATAAATTGTTTAGCTTTACTACATCAGGTGTAAGCCTGAAACCTATTGTAAATAGCAGAAAAAAAAATTCTACTTTTTATTTCTTTGGATAAAATATTGTTTATATTTTGCGTTAACTTTAACAGTTGTCACTGTGTCTACAATAAATTTTTGGTGATTTTTTTATCAAGAATTACAACGAAATAGCTACTGCTAAATTGGGTTTCATGAAAATTTTCCCTATTGTGAAGTTTCCCTATGACAGACTTGCTGTTTAATGTTTCATTTTCAGTTATTACAAATTATTCTAAAATCTTAAAAGAAATGTCAGAAGAAATTACTTCCACAAAAAGAAGAACATAGATTTAGAAGTGTTGAAAAAAAAGAGGAAACAAGATAATAGAAACAGTAATATATAATTTACAAAATTGATAACCTTGAATTTTTAATCTCTGATTCTTACGCTTATGGATTTGTAAGTTTTTATTTCTCTCACATCTGATTGTGTTATTATTGTTTTATTAATATAAAAATTTTTTAGTTTAATTTTCGAAATTCTAATATCTTTCTTTTCATTCTAAAATTCTTCCTAAAATTCTTCTCTGCAAAATCCTCTATATTGTCTTAATTTCTTGCTAATTTCACCACATTTAACTACCACTACTTGCTTTTGTTCAAACAGCGACAAATTTATCAATTCACTTTTTCATATTTCCATTAAAATTAAATCTAGTTTAAGTGGGAGATTGCCAAATTGAGTTGATGAAAGTTGATTTCTTACTGTAAAATAGAACAAACTTATTTAACGATGAATTTTCAGTTAATATATATGTATATAATATAATCTGAATTTAAGAAGTTAGACTTAATTTAATTATTTGAGATTTTGTAAATTCAGAGTGATATTTTTTCTTAAATTGAGAATGATCTTTAGGATTGATTCAACTGTGGAACAAACAACAAACAAACAAAATGTGGAAAATAGAAACAAATTGTGGAAAATAGAAAAAAAATGCAGATTTTATGAGAGTTGGGATAATTTTAAGTCTCTATATTTTATATTTGTATCAACGAAACCTTAACAAAGACAATATCAACAATATTGAGAACGCCAGATTTTTGGTTTTTACCCTGAAAAGCTATGTTCAATGGGAATGCTAATAAGTTTCTTTCACGGGCTTTTCCTTTGAACTATTAAAATCCTGTAAATAACAGAATATTTAAAAATTAACTTCTTGTGCGAGGTATTCCAATAATTTAGTAACAAGTAATAGTTCCATACAGTGCTAGTCAAAAGTTCCTTCACCCCCTGTTAATTTTGGAACCAAATAAGATAGAAAGTTCAGACAAAAACCAAATCAATGTACTATCGCGGCCTTATAATTTCGCGCGATTCGATTTTCCGCTGTAAATGTAGCTTACTTTGACGGCTTGTCAAAAATAATCATTTCAAACGTCAGATTTCAAATATAATGCTAAAGTTGTAGCAACGCAATGCCAAATCACGTGCTTTCTGAAGGAGAGAAGGGTTTTGCAATCGCAAAATTATAAGATGGTTGGTCACTACTTTTATTCTGTTATTTCAGTTCTAATACTTTACTATCTTGCTGTTCTTAAAATATAACCAAACAATATGACTTTTGGTTAAATGTCTTTAGTGTCAAAATTGAGGAAAGATCCTGTTCTACAGAACTATAATTTAGAGAAATTCTGGCTACTTGATAAAAAATCGTGCGAAATTTTAAGGCTCCGATAGTACATAAAAAATACTAATTTTTGAGATATACATAAGTACTTTAGAATATCCGCTAGGTGGCACTGTGCACACCATGGACTTCAAATTTTTAAATGGCAAGATGGCTTGAGCGGCATATTAAAATGTTAAAGGAATTTTAATTCTACATACAATGATGTCAATTTTTAACTGTCTTCATTTATTTTTGAGACAATGACAAAAACTTTTGCTTGTCCTCCGTGCTAACTTTGAAACAAAATGAGATAGGAACTTAGAACAAAGACCAAATAAAAGTACATAAAAAGTACTAAGTCCAGAGATATAATTACATTAAAAGATGCACTAGACGGCGCTGTGCGCGCTATGAATTTCTATATTTTAATAGCAGGGTGGTTTAAGTGACTTATTATTTGAAAATAACTTCAATTTTACAACCAGTGACATTATTAGTTATCTGTTTTCAGTTTCTAGCATTTGTTTTTAAATTGGTAACATTATAAGTCAGCAATCATCGTATTTCTCTGCTATTGTAACTGGAAAGCTATTAACTAAAAAATGCTACTCTCAATAATCATAACAATAATAAATAATAAATAATAACAATAATAAACAATAAATAATAACAATAATAAACAATAAATAATAACATTTTTCAAAATGTACGTGACAAGTTTTGCAATAAAATGTTTTAATGCCAGGAATTAGAGGGTAGACCTATTGAATATTTTTTGTAAACACGCTTTGTTAATCTGCTTTCATTTCATTTTTATTATTATTTTCTACTGTTGTAAACTGAAAATTGGTTATGGGTTGTAAAACTGAAATTCTTTTCAAATAATATGTAACTTAAACCATATTGCTATTGAAAGTTTCAAAATTCAAAGCGTGCACAGCGCCACCTGTTTGTATCTTCTAATGTAATTATATCTCTGGACTGAGTACTTTTCATGTACTTTGATTTGGTTTTTATTCAAACTTCCTATCTTATTTTGTTTCAAAATTAATACGAAGGAGAAACGACTTTAGATAAACACAAGTTTTTGGTCATTATCTCAAAAATAAATGAAGACTGTTAAAAATTGACAACGCCATTGGATGCAGAATTAAAGTTCCATTAAAATGATATGCCATTCAAGCTATCTTGCCATTTAAAATTTTGAAGTTCATAGTGCGTACAGCGCCACCTAGCGGATATTCTAAAGTAGTTATATCTCAAAAATTAGTATTTTTTATGTACATTGATTTGAACTTTCTATCTTATTTGGTTCCAAAATTAACAGAGGGGGAAGGAACTTTAGACTAGAAGTGTATATTTTCTAAATTAGTGCCAATGAACAGAAAATGAAGTAAATTTTAGTACATTTTGATACTATGATAAGACGAAATTTAATAAACTGTAATCATATCGAAAATACGACGTGCGATCTGAAACAATATTACGATAGAAAGTTCCAACCCCTATAGTAAGGGTCGCGTGCTCTCTCAATAAATAATATAATAAATATAATTACCGAAAGCCGCCCGAGTCCCTGCTAAATTGTATTATTTCATGTGCACCAAATTTAATTTAAAGTTGGCAAACAATATTCGAGAGCTAATATCGAATTATAGTAATCCGAAGAATGATTTTAAATTTGCGTCGATATAATTTGAGCGCGCGGGCAAAAAAGAAATTCCGTCGGTAATTTCGTAAAGTTGCAGAGCGAGTATTTTACGGTTCCGATGAAAAAAAAAAGGAAAAGGCTCCAATTAGACATGCAGTTACGGATAGACGCACCCTTATTTAACCAACTGTTTTAACTCTGAAAACCTCTCACGTGCAATAAATTTCGCTTATAAATTGGAGCCGATAGACTGGCAGATAGTACTTCTATAGTGGGGTAAAAACAGTTTTTCCGAAAATACAAATTCCCGGACGTCAAATTATCGTCAATAAAAAATAATAACTAAGTGTAATGTGTCCATTGAGCACTCGCATACTTTTTCAGGACTTTTAACTTCATAAATATGTAAAAGGTGGACTAAAAGGGGGATAATATAAACTGTCATTTTTTAAAATCGCAAATAAGTAGAATGAGAAATCACGACTGCGAGTAATGGCCGCGGTAGGTAAGCATTCATTCGTTATTTATCGGAATTAATATAATGACATATCGATTCGAAATCAATTCAAGATGGCCGTCAGTCGTGTATTTCGAATCTCTTGGCAAATATATACATAAATACATACCTAACTAGGCTGCTACTGGCAAATCATATCTTTCTGCTTTAACTACCATTACGCCGTATAAAAGTTGAAATTTAAACGAAGCTTCGTGATACGGCCATGTCTATTTTAATGCCAGCTCTCTTTATACTTACTCTAGCCCTTCAATGTTTTATTAAATGGATGCAGCATTTGCCAAAGAAATTATCCACTTGTCTTATTTGCGCTCCTCTTTTATTCAGACATGCAATTGTTAATCTTTCTCTTCAACAACTCGCTTTTATTATATATTCTTATTGTAGACAGAAGATTAAAATTGTCTTTTCTTTGTTTTTTGATTAAAATACACACTTATCCGGCGAAAGAAGACTACGATTCGCTTCAATTGAGTACGAACGATATAAAACAATATGTCTCTTCATTACTTATTCTGTAGGCGAAAACACCTTCGTTAAAGGTAAAATAAATCAAAAATAAGCAAACGTAGACGCTATAAGTTACCTTTGTAATCACAAATTCCATGCATTTCATAGCTCTTTACACTAAAAACAAAATACTCAAGAAAATCCATTTAAAATTTAATTAATCATTCGCATTACAACTTAAAAACAAACGCAAAATAAATCTTATATTATTGCTTAAAGTAAACTCTTCAGTTTTACTAAACTTATCGACTCTATAAAACCTATGTTCTTTTTTTAACAAACACAAAGTTGTTAGAGATGAAATCTGTAGCAGGCATTATTTGTTATAAGGATGTCAAATTTTTTGTAGGTAATTTATTGATATACAGGTGAATCAATTTCGTTATCACTTATGGAGATCTCGGTAACCATAAAGCGGCTTTCACACCAAAGTGCTACTTGCATCTTTCGAGAAGTAGCGTGCGAATCGGCAGTACCTTGCGAGTTATTACGATCAAGATGTCATCCGAAGATGATGCTATGGCGTTAATTATAAGAGTGGTTGTTAGGTGGAGACAAAGAAAGAGAAGGTGTGATTGTTAAAGACATGCATACTGTTTGTAGCACGTGGATGAAATTATGAAAAAGCATCAAGAACCACAACATTGTGGTTCCTGAGGGTTTGGTGTCACCATGTTGTCAGGAACCCTCGTTTAGCTTTTACAAAAACGTGTCAGTACGAACCCTGAGAAGTAGCGTAGCAAAATATAGAACTTGTTCTATGAGCTAAGCTGCACGTCGCGTCGCAAGTGGCAGGTCTCATGAATTCTACGCTACACCGGTGTGAATATTATCAATTGTTTACATAGGTTTTAAAATTAATGGCATGCAGCGTGCATTCAAGATGCAAGTAGCACGTAGCATGCTACTTTGGTGTGAAAGCCGCCTAAGAGAATAAATAGCGTTGCTGTCTTTCTTCGACAGTTCATTGATGTAGTCAATTTTTTGTGGGTGAACTGAATTTATGAGTTAATGGAAGTCATGAAAGGTTAAGACAATGTTAAAGAAAGGTCTTTCCCATTTATTATAAAGTGCTGACCGGCAACTCTGTGTAAATAGCAGATGTTCTATCACAGCATTTATGTAAACTCTTTTGAAAATCCTTTCATGAACTAATGAGGCAGTTTATGGAAAATAAAACCGTAAATTTGTTACAGATAAATTTCAATTACAAACTGATGTGATAGCGAATGAAAAATAAAGAATATTTATCAAGTAATTGAAAGTAATTCACAAAGCAAATAATTCTCAATGTCAATGTTCTTTACTATTCGAGATTTTCCAAAAAAATATTTTAGTAGCAACTAGCATTCTAGAACCAGCCTCTTGATGAAGGACTTTTCCCTTAACAATTTTCCATCACAAAAATTTTTGTACACATACACTGTGGAACGAAAGTATGGAAACCTCTAAATATTTTAACAACGGTTAGGACTATCGAAACTAAATTTGGAACAGTTAATTTAGATGATAGCGCGGATGTCAAGATGGTGTCGTCGGTGTTATCAATATTTCAGATTTCTCGCCAGTGCTGCCAACTTTGTAATTTTAAATGAGACACTTAGTATTTTTTTATTTGTTTAAGTTGCTTAAATTATTATTAACATAATAACATGTAACCTGTGTAACATATCCTATACCTAATGATCACTGTTTTAGAAATATTTCAACATTTGTAAGTTCGTAACATTAAAACGCGCACGTTTTTTGAAAAGCAAAGTTGGGGTTTACTAAGAATTATGTAAATGTCAATTTTAAGTTAGTGTGAAAGTTCTGACTTATAACAATTTTTTAGAGGTTTCAATACTTTTGTTCCACAGTGTATAATTATATCATAAAAATGAATTGGAAGATACAACTATTTGAAACACCAAGACTTTCTCACTAGTTGAAGTATTATTCATTGGCTGAAGGAGCTTTAATGAGGTTTAATATAATATATTATTTACTTAATAGTAATCCTATTATTATTTATATTCCTTTATTAATTATTTCCGTTATTTATACCTAAGCGTCTGTACATTGAATTCCTTTTTCAAATTATTGGAGTTTTTGAAACTTATAATTGACGTTATATTATTGAAAATAATAAACAAAAAAAAGAAATGAAATAAGTTAACCAAATGCAGACTATTTAAATCAGTTTATTTATAATAGTTCAAGAGCCGTTTAATAAGCTTTTGTTAAACAACTCGAAGCTCACGACACTTTCCGAAGAACAAAACGCTTCTAAAACACAAAGCATTGCCAAGGCGACTTTAAAAAACAAGCTATTAGTCTCTGTTATAATAATTATAGTGTACACGCTAGCTTTCATTGTTAAATAAATCAGCGTTAATTATGCATGCGGCGTAATTTTTACGTGATGGCAAATAAGAAGCAATAAATCTCGGACGTGAATTAGATTAATAATTATAATTGCAAATTGTCGAATTTTTTGATTTTGTACGCTGCAGCTAAGGTGAAATACCAAGAACTGTTTCCGCTAAAATAAAGTTAAATAAACAAAAGAATTTCAGATTTACATAATATTGTGAGTTACAGCAAAAATAACTCGAAATATCCTTATATTAATTCGCAAAACTATTCTTAGTCAACGACTAAATAAACGAACTGTATATCTGATATAAGAAGGCAGGGCAGCCTTTTTTTAGTCCAACCTCATTTTCTGCCCCAAATAGCAAGTACATGACTTATGAGATTTCTTAAATTAACTGATATTGACTATATCTTGAACTATCAAGAATGTAACAAAACAAAATAATTCTTTTAAATATTGTTTAATTTACTGGCAATTTTTTATTTAAAAACAAACTTAATTAAGAAATTCCAAAATAAGCTTAGTTTAAAAAAGCCAATCGTCGGGTTTATTATTATCAATCATCATCGAACTCCTGAACATCATTGGTTGCTGTTGTTGGCACAATTTCATTGTAGAAGTTTCTGATATTCATACCTTCCGGTCACCAGTTTCTCTATGTCGTAAGTTTCTTTCTTAGTGATTAGGATCTTTTCCGTAAGTCACTGACTATGAAGGTTTTCACAAATAAACCTACAATTATTTTTCCAACTACTGGCCGGTGGTTACCTGGGTTGATGGTGTTTCTTCATCAAACGGCTTTCGATATTTAACAAAAACTCGATTCCGGAAAACATGTGACTATGGGATTTCTCAAATAACCGATTTAATTAGACTAAATGCATTCTTATCAACCTAATGAGATTAATGGATCAGTTGATTAAAAGGGTGTTATACCAATCCTATAGAGTTAATTTTCTTCTAAACCTCCTATTCTTACACTGAGAAAAATGAAATAGTTAAGTCAACAACTTTTTGAATGTCAACTTTGTGTGCGTTAACTTAAAGAAAATGTACTTATTTCAACGGTGATATTCTTAACCGAACATCTTGGAAATTGTTGAAGTAACACTAAGAAAATGTTAAACTATTACATTTGACTGAACGATGTAAATGTTTTGCCTTAAAATGAAACTGTTTAATATGTTAAATCAAAAAGTTGAAATTTCAAGATGATCGTAAAGTGCTGTTGCTTTTATATGTCTGTTTTGATTTTTTATTTCACGGAATAAATGTTAAGTCAAGTAAAAGCGAGGGTTAATTCCCATATTAATAAGACGTCATACATTTAGTCATGTAGCATTAGAATGATACACGGATTTATGTGTTATGTTTGCAGAAATAAACAGTAAACAGTTATAGAAATTCTTGCTATCGAGTTCCAGATGGCGCCTGCTAAAACTTTGCGTATATTTACTGCCTGTCCCAGCATAAGTAACCTTGTTCCACATCGTTAATGGATAAGTTATTCATATTTCGACATTATGTCCGACATTATAAAATTCGTTGAGAGGTTTCTCCAGCTCCTCTTGCCACCTTCACTAAAGGTTGAAGAGCTACCTTACTTTGGCAGTATCGCAAAGAGGTGTCCAGGTTATTCGCCAGTTGCGTTCGAAAATTATACGTCGGATGTATCTGGTGCGTATGATCTCATCTTTCTCACTCACGATTTTCAAACTATTTTGTATCTCGCTCATCCGTTCAAAAAATCTTGTGTTTATATTATTTCCATGACAACAGGCGATCTTTTCACACCCTACTTAAATGTGGGATGTGAAAGATCGCCTGTGGAAAAGTACGTATGTATAGAAATATTCTGGTTCGAAATTTGACCTCTTATCATTAAAAATGACCGTTTGGCAGCCGATCAAATATGCATTTTTTGCATGAAACTAAAAATATCTCGGTAAATACTCAAAATAAGTAAATAAAATGTTATATCAGTTTCATCAGCTCTGCAACGGCTAACCAAAACTGCAATAAAATATATAGTGTTACATTTAAAAAATCATAAGTTAGGTTTGTAACTTTTAAACGAACAACCCTTTATAGTTGAAAATAATTTTAGATTATGCAGAATGGAAACCTATATAACTTTTAATAAGAAAATATTTTGATAAAATGTATAGATAAGGACATTTTCACACTGAATCGGAGGTTTGGGACACCTGTACCTACATGTCTGCACAAGCTACGATACACGATCACCACAAACACTTCTTTTTGAAAAACAGCAACGAAACACGGATCCTAGGAGGAGGCCGCCTCCATCATCTTAATACGTGAAACGAATAAATATAAAATATGAAAGAAATATACCAACAAATAAAAATATGCATTTTGCATAAACATTCAAATCTTTATTTATAATTTGATACAGAAAATTTTTTTTTTATGAATAGAAATATATTGTTTCCTAATTATATTTCATTTTTGTTTAATAAAATTTGATAAGGTGAATGAATAGTGACGGGAAGGAAATTTTAAAATTTTAGTGATTTGAAGATTGAGAATTTTCAACGTACGTATCTGGTAGCATATTTAAAAAATATTATATTTACTGAGCGCCTAATCTTTCGAATTCATTTGAAAATTATTACCAACCAAACCATAATCCAGAATAATTACAAGCAACACTTATTACGTTATTACTTCAAATTTTTAAGTTTACAGTGATTACTACTGCTTTAACAACCTACAAAAGCAATTGCCATTGCAAGATTGGCATAGCAAGAATTTGTTACGAAATAGTTCAAATGATTACAATTCAGAGTTAGCGAATACGAGATTTAAACAATTTTGCTTCACACCAAGAAATCTAGCAAACGTTTGCCTTGTTAAGCGCTAACAATGTAAATACAGAATTAGGCTGATTATGTTATTATGAAAAGGGACACACATTGGTTTCTACGTGTACTCAAAACAAACATCTAATGTCGACGGTATTGTTTATAAATTTTGGAAAAATTTGAATATAAATTTATGTGAGGTGTTGAATTTTAATGATTCAACATTCCGACGATAATAATCCTTGATTCATGAAACTATCGCAACAAAAATAAAAAGTAGAAATAATGGTGAAGCGAAAAAATGATAGAAATAGAATCTCTAAGTAACCCAAAGCGCAAAAATAATATACGATTATTTACTATTGAAATGGCGGAGATGGGTATTTAGCATATCAAGAATTTACATTTCTGCTCTGCAATGTACTCCTCACCTGTGATTACATCTGAAATGAAACAACCTGCTTATGAATTTGAAACGTTCGTGCAAGTAACTCAAAAATAATCAAAAATGATATAATGACGTTTGATAGTAATTTAATAAAAGATATTGTTTATAATGCGGCGGATTCGAACACGAACTCGCATACATATAGTTATTTGAGTCCGGCATTCGGCTACTAAACAGGGATATTACCCCGGGGCGGCATCGCATTTATGCACAATAATAATGCAGATTCGCGACTCAAGATTAATAATTGACACGAAACTTAAATCGGCATAAAATGTTCTTGAACTTAGACATGGGAACGCGATCCATTTTATACGTCTCGCGTCTTATTATAGTTATTAAGGAGTGATTGAAATTCATACATGACCAGGAAGTCTCTTTCAATTCTATGTTTCGTACGATTGACGGCGCAACTATAAACACCACGTTGCGTAATTACTTTATTTTATATGAAAATTAAAGTGCCGATCGTAAGGTTGTTGGCCAAGTAAAACGAAAAAACGCTTCCATTTGCGGTGCATCATACCATTAATTCATGAAGAGGAACACAAGAGCGGAAACGTGCAGGTAGCAATACGTTACAGTCAGTTGAACGCTTAAATTTTTAATTTTTGTCAGTACGTCTCGAAAGACACAAGTTCAACAGTAATTAACAAATCGTTTCCATTTGCATAGTTATTTATCCTTGTCTTCCTGTTGGCTTTACTTTGAGATTTAAAATGTAGATATATGCATGCGTACTTTACTAATAACTGCAGGTTAAATAAGCAACTAGAATTACATACATACTCTTGAAACCGACATTTAATCAACCAAACATTATAATAATTACATAAGTTGTTTTCGAGCGACTGAAATTAATTTTCAGCGAGCTGCATGTCCTTTGTTTCAGTCACCAAATAAATAATATTCCGACACTAACACGAACGCAACGAGACGTGGGTTCTTTCATTATCGGGCCGTAATTGCGTCAAATAAATTAACGAATTAAATTATATTATTTGAGGACGCAATGATTCGAATAATAATCAAGTTATACGTAATTTACGTTAACGGTAAATTTAATTAAATTAATACACGTATTTCAAACGCGAAAATGTAATTAGTACCTCCTCGCGATACGAAATATCGAAGCGAGCTCGGCGCAGGCCAAAGGTAGGTTGATTCTAAACATTAAAATGTAGGTATACATATAAAATGCTCAGGGAAAAATTATTTGAACTCTTTGCGCTTGCATACACAAACTCATTGCCTGTGTAATTAAAATTACATTTGCGATTTAATTTGTTACCATGGGGCATACTTGATCAATTTAGATTTGCATCAGAGGTCGACCAACCAAGTGTTATGTAATCAATAAGGAACTGCTACATTCATTACATTATGTTACTTTGTAAATATGTTATATAAGTATAGAATAATAAATAACTCCTTTTTATGTGAAGTACTCCATAACTAAAAAGTTAAAAACTGTTCAACAAACACAAGAACAAGAATATTCATGAAGGGTAAACTATTAGGAAGTCGTTAAACAAAAAATTAAGAAGCTTTCCTCCTTTGGTTTCTGAACCGATATTCGCGCATTTTTAATGTGGTTTAAAAAAAAACTAGAACTGTTTATAACTTTATCTACGACCACTATTGTAAATGACGAATTACGTACAACCAATGGTACAACGCATAAATTAAGTAATCCGGTGTTTACAAACTGTCACTAACTGTCGTACGTAAAGTAACAAAATCGCACAGCGAGGATATTTGCACCTAACATTACGCACGCTTGTAGTTAGAGCTACCTACGTAGTCGCATCAAATTGGATTGACAGACGTCGAAATTGCAACTGTCTTTACTGATTATTTTGAACTTGAATAATAAGGTAATTTTTGTGGTCGTAGATAAAGTATAGTACAAAACTCGAGTTGTAAAGCAATTACGCACTTGTAGAATTACTTGCACGAGCCGCGTAGTAATACGCGTGAGTAATATGCTATTTACAACTCTCGTTATGTAATATACTATTACACAAATTTATTATCAACTTTGTGTACAAATCTAATGTAATATGTTCTTTTTCATTTGTGAAGAAAAATAATATGTTTACTATGTAGGCCAATAAAGACAATTTATTATTATTATTTAACTGTTCTGTACGAAACGTAAAAGATATTTTTAAAACAAATTTTAATATCAAATTTAACTTAAAAAAAATTAATTTAGAAACAAAAGTAAAAACATAATATTCATTTAAGCATTATAAGCCGTATTACCTTAAATATGTTGTGTTTAAGAATGGATGTATACGTACGTACAGTCAGAATTACAAGCAATGTCTTCCCAATAGAAAGATAAATTGCGGCCTAATCTTTTCTGACCGCTCTATAACGAGCAGGCGGGCAAGCGGACAGGCACGCATCGAATTCTTATCAATCTTTGCTAGACCGCCTGTTTGTTATGGTGGTCAGAATGGATAAGACCACACTTAACGTTTCGCCGTCGTTCAACAGCTTCGTTAGAAGTGAAAAATATAAACAACGAAGCTGTCGAACGACGGTTAAGTGCGCATATTCAACGTCCGTTTCAAAGAATTTGTGATCAAAGGTTATGGTTAGGAAAATTTGAGAATAATGGGTCGATTGTGTGCATATCTGTAAAGACCGTAAGATCTGTAAGCCTTTCCAAAAGTGAAATTCTGAAGTTCTCATTATGATACGATTTCTTGTAAGTCTCTAAGATAATATTTCAGAGACTTACTACTAATCCTAGAGACCTAGGAAAAATCATTTCTTAGAGAGAACTTCAAAATTCCATATTTTAATTACTGAGGTTATAGGCTTATAGATTTTACAGTCCCTACAGATATGAACAGAATCGACCCATAACTTCAGCTGCATGATTAGAAACGCCTCTATAAAATTTTATAAAACGTTATAAAACTTTTCTAAATATTATTTTCGCATATCTTGAAAAATAAAGGTACTTTACTCTTATGTCGATTTCAAGTATTTTGATCTCCTCGGTATATGACAAGAAGTATTAAAATGTTGATAAGTGCATTTTGAGTTTGGGAAGATGAAGGAACTTTCACAAAGAATAAATTTTTCTGAGAAATTAATAATAAAAATGGGTCCATCCACGAAATCAAAATATTTTAAATCGACATAAGAGTAAAGTAACTTTATTGTTCAAGTTACACGAAAATATTTGGAACAGTTATTAAGAATTATTCTGAGATCTTAACATAGCTTTCTAGGATGAAAAAAATGTTTCGGACACAAAAAAATGGAATTTATATGGTATGAATGTTAATGATCGTAATTTTTATCTGGTAGATGAGCGAAAAACAAATGCAACAGTATATTCATATCACACTTGAAGAAACGTCCACTTCTACACATTAAAAGTTCTATGATACACATGCTGATACGAAAAAAATTGAAAAATACGTAAAATTTCTTTTTTCATCGTAGGCGGCTATAATTTCATATTTAAGATCTCATTACAATTCTGAATAACTTTTTCAAATAATATTTTCGCGTGTTTTGAAAAATAAAGGTACTTTACTCTTATGTCGACAAATATTTTGATTCCCTCGGTATATGACACGAGGTATTCAAATTTTGATATGTGCATTTTCAGTTTGGGAAGATGCAGAAGCTTTCATAAAAAATAAATTTTTCTGAGAAATCAATAATAAAAAATTTCCCATATGTGTCCAACTTTCTGCCGGTCACTGTATATGTATACGGTATCAACACGAGAATTCCTACTCACTTTAACTTATTTATTCTTAGATTTTAAGAAAGAAACGCTTAATAGAAAACTTACACAAACTAGTCAAAAGTTCTTGCTGATATACCAGGCTTCCCACGCCATGTGCTCACCCTTCTAGAATTTGTATTTTTTAATCGATTTACATGGAATTTGGAAAGGATAAATAAAAACAAAAAAATTAATTTTCCGACATACTATCGAGCACGGTAGGACTTACGGTTTCGCCGGAAGTGATGTCAACTTTCTTATTTTAGATGGAACACCATGTATATTTTTTACATGTTTGAAATCTACAGATCATTATGAGTCCGAATATGTATCATATGGTAATTTTGGTTTCCAAGACAACGAAATAAATACTTTTTTGTTTTTCAATTTAGTAAGCTATGAATCGGGTATTTTTGTTCAAATACAATCAAGTAATTCGAGAAAATCATCATTTTGGTTGCATTTTGATTTTTAAAATTCTTGCAACGTTCCCAATTTTCAGTAAGTCGTAACTCATTTTTTTTAAGTGGAACCTCATGTGCTTCTTAACTTAGTTTAACAGAATTTTTTTTCTGAGTACGTAGATATCAAATACTTCATACTTTCTATAAAAGTCATTTAAAACAGACCATGATTTATTGAGGTTTTAGGTCCGCTATGCTTTAAATTATTTTCAAAGAAAGAATGAAAAATTTTATATCAGCGCGAAAATTGCTAGAATAAACGGGGCCCCACTAACCCATCAAGTGATTATGAAAAAAATAGCCGGGCCATCAAAATATCGCTTGTAATCGGACGACACTGAAGCAATATGGTCGCCCGATATGATTGCTGTCGATCGAATCGCCCAAATACCGCCACGTCTGTGGTCTCATTTAATGCGCAACTGCTCTTGTGAGAACTGTCTTTCCCCTCATTTATTAGTGTGCTTTTAAAAGCAGTAATGCATAAATAAGAAAAATGTATATTTTTTGGTCATGCCTTTACTTAACGAGCTTAAAATTATGGATATGAAAATGGCCATTTTCAAAATACGACTAAATTCAAAGCAGTTTCAATTTAAATAACGGTTTAAGTCGCGACATCACGCGGCCAATTTTTGACTTAAATTTGCAATCAAAACTGACTTTCAACAAATTCTGAAATTTACAATCCTACTAGATTATTACATATTTGAAAGACTTTTCTCCTACAGATCTACAAAATTTTGTGCGGTGCATATTGTGGATTAGTCCTTTTTTCATTTGAAGAACAAAAAAGGTGCAAAAAGGACCGAAACCTAAAATTTAGGCTAAAAAGTTCGAAAATAGGCAGATAAACCAAAACAACTCTAAAATAGGCATTAATTTAGGCTAAAAAGTTAGAAAAAAGGCAGATAAACCAAAATAACCCTAAAATAAGCATTTTAGGCAAAATGACATGCGGGCCAGATTCAAGAGAATTACTTAAAATGAATTTTGATATCATTCAGATCTTGATGCCTACAATCTAATACGTAAATAGGTATTTACCTAAAATCCCCATCCCTACTAATCGTATTTTTCTAAGCTTTCCTCAAATGAGACCTCAAAATTTTATTCACAAATATCATCTTTGCACATTCTGTAGCTTGAAAGATTTTTATACGTAAAAAATCGAACTTATTATCGATATTATTCGAAAATTATTTATTAGGTTTCCATTATTTAGACAAGTTCGGGATAGGATTTAATTTAGGATCGAAATGTATACAGAAATACCGAGTGTTCCATTTAAAAACACATGACTCAATTTATATCTCGTTTATACGATGCTTTTGTTTTTCTGTGAATTATTCTTTACAAGTTTCGTGAGAAAGTTTTCTTTCTAGATTCAAAAATAAGAAAGTTCAATGGGGTGGGACACACTATACGGGGTGGATCATGGTTTTGCACGGTTTCTCGGTTATTTATAGGAATAAGAGAAAACCGTTTTTTCGAGAAAAACTCAATGGTGAAGACAAAAGTTAACTACCTGGATTCGTTCGGGAAATATCGGCCGAAAGCGAATTTTCGCTAAGTTATTTTTCACAATATCTCAGCCGATATTTCCCGTTATTTCCTGTTATTCCTATAAATAAACCCTGCAAAACCATCAAAAATGGTCCACTATGTACTCTAGGACTATCAACAACCACACCACGATTTTTAATATTATCTACGCCAACTCTGTACACATTTGACTTCATATTGCTCCAAAGGAGCGTTCATTTCGTGCAGTCCATCGACTCCAAAGGTTTTCTTAAAATAATTTTAACTGATACACCAAAATGAAGGCCATCATGCATCCTGCTTAAAGACAAATATTCGGTCAGCCTTGGAAACACTTCTTAAACGAGTGGCAAAATGAATGTTACAATCTCAGTGCAGATAACTTTTTTCAGATATGAAGATTTCTGTTGAGCAAATTAAGAATTCTACTAAGCGTGAAATAGAATTCATTAATCGTTGAAATTTGTTTCAGAAGAGGATTCTTTTTTATTCGGGTCAAAAAATAATTCTAAAATACATATGTATATGTACTTCTAAGGCCAAAATAATTTCTACATATTTAAATTATTGCTGGAATACTTCTGCTACTTGTTGTTTTTCTCACAGATTTACTGACTATGTCAATCTCTTTTTCCGCTACCTTTTTGATTCGATTAGTTCACTTTTGTTGTGCAATTCGTTTTAATTTCTATCTGTATGTGCTTATTGTTTGTTTGAGGCCCGATTTTACAATCATCGGATAAGCATTACTGTTCAGTATGCCGTAACAATCTATTGAAGAGAATACGATTTTTAGGAAATCAGTTACACATCAATCGTAACAAGTATTTAAATGATTGCGGAAGAGACATAATTGTTTAAATGAAAATTTGAGTTTTGTGTTTAATAGTGAAAAACGAGATACTATAGTGCGTTCTACCTTCAGTATGTAGTACAGGCCTTATGGGGAAAAGTGAAATGGCAACAATGAAATCAGATGTAAGGATAGCATTATTGAAAAATTAAATATAGTAAGAGAGGTATACTTCCTATTTGAACTCATACTACATCCCAAGGTTGGAATATACTAAACTGTAACAAGAAATAATAGTTACTTTTCTGAAATTATTACAGAAAACAACGAAACTATTGCTCTCTTAAAAAGCCTTTTAAGTTGATTTTGACTTATGCTAGAAAAAATGTCTAAGTATTAGTTCCGCTGGAAGGAATTTTGGAAAGTAATTGAAATAAATTTTTGTACACTTACGTATGTAATAAAACATAATTCCTCGGTAGTTTTAAAATTGTTTAAATTCAACCATTTGCTGTACGTCGCCGTGCTTTCTGAAAATTAAATTTAATCTTCAGTAAGCTGTCAAACACAGAGCTAAACGTCGATTACAAATCTGTGTAAGAAGTGTCCTGAAGATTATAATAAAAAAAGTAATCAAATCTGATTTGTTCTTAATGGATTTGCATGTATCGAGTTCTTTAAAGATTCAAACAAATGCAAAGCAAAATTACCATTTTGTAGGGGCATTTCGATTCAATGCATCTTTCATGTGTTACTGCAATCGTTTCAAATAACAGAATGCGAAACAAGCATGTACCGCATCCAGTTATTTATTTGGATAAATTATACAGAGTATTATAAGTAATAAATCCCGGCAGGAAACCTATCGTTATTTGTTATAACTTATTTATGTGAACCTATGGACGTATGGTAAAATTACAGGCCTTCAATAATACATCACGAAATTTATAAACTGAGCTTAAACCGATCAGCGACTTTAACGTTCCCGAGCAAACTTTACATATTACACAATTTCAGTTTACATGCTTCATTATTCTTCGGGTACTAGTTCTGAATTATAAATAACGTAATGTCCTGAGCCCGAATCGTATTTATTGAAAAGTAAACAGGTGTCTAAATATGTGCACTTCATTTGCATAAGTTAACTGCTCCAGTTTTACGTGTACAATGTGTTATTTCGATGTATATATTTAATTAAGCGTTTGTCAGGTAATGCAAATGAAGTTGTAAATGAAGACTTAGTTACACAGGCATGAACAAAGAATTTTTTTTTAAATAAATGTTTAAAATAAAATAATTTCTTGGCGGTTGATATTTATGTATGTAACAGTTCTGTAATATTTGGCTCTCTCAAGAAAACTGAAAGAGCGATTTCAAAACTGATTCAAGAATTATGTTAAAGTACTTATGTATTAGAATAATGTTTGAAAAGTGGAAGTACGCAGTACTATTATACCTAAATTTAATAATTCATTTTCTATATCACAAAACTGTTTCCGATTCAATTGATTAATGCTATAATGGCAGTTAATTATTATTCAGTGACACTTTCGAGAGATGCGCATTGTTGGCCGTCAATGTATCTAAAACAACAAACAATTCCGTATATACAGGGTGATTTATTAGCTCACCGACAAGCTTTGCCATATGAAAGCTCATGTAATTTTAAGAAAAAAAAATCATTTGGACATGTCCGATTTCATTTATTTAAGGAAATAGAAGACTTCAAAGTTTTGATTCTAATTATTTTAACGTTGTAAAATAATAGCCAATTTAATAATAATTAGTTCAATCTATTTTTATGATTTATAATAACAAAACAAAGTTTGCTTAGAAACAAGCACAAATACACATGTCAGTCTGCTCTCTGTGTTGTCAATTGCAACTTAAAATGTACGCTTATAGCACTGAAGAGTATGCCGATATCATATTCGTGTATGGTTATTGCAATGGAAATGCACGCCAGTCGGTACGAGAATATCAGGAAAGATTTCCACTTCGTCATCTACCGCATCACTCAGTTTTCGGTGAATCTTTCCGAAGATTACGAGAAACAGGTAATCCTGCCCCAGCAAAAGCTATTCGACCACATGCAGTTAATGTAGAGCAGGAAGAAGCTGTAATTAATGCTGTCATTGACAATCCCTCAATTAGTACTCGGAGAATAGCACAAATTCTACATGTAAGTCAAAATTTTGCATGGCGCACTTTGAACCGCGAAGTCCTTCATCCTTACCATCGACAAAATGTTCAAGCTCTACAGATTGGAGATGCTCAGCGACGGTTAGCATTTTGTAATTGGTTATTGCAGCAACATGCCCAAAATAATGACTTCATTTCACATGTTCTGTGGTCCGATGAAGCGTGCTTTACACGAGATGGTATTAACAATTACCATAATGATCATATCTGGGCATTACAAAATCCACATGCGGTTAGACAACATAATTTTCAACAAAGATTCAATATCAATGTCTGGGGTGGAATTTTCAACGATAACTTATTACCCGTGCATGTACTGGAAGAGCGTTTGAACGCAGATAGTTACAGAATTTTTTTTAAATAACATCTTTGACTTTCTTGAAGATATACCTCTTAACGTTATTGCAAATATGTGGTACCAGCACAATGGTGCTCCACCTCATCGCGGACGGGTAGTCGTTGAGTGGTTAAACCAACATTTTAGAAACAGGTGGATTGGTAATAATGGTCCAATTGCATGGCCACCGCGATCCCCCGACTTAAATCCTTTGGATTTCTATTTTTGGGGACATATGAAGTAAATTGTTTATCAAGAGGAAATTAACACACGACCACAGTTGTTACAGAGAATACAAAATGCTGCTACTCAAATTAGAAATCAACCTAACCTTTTCGTTCGAGTGAAAAACTCTTTAGTTCGTCGTTGTGAAGCATGCATTGAAGCGAGGACATTTTGAGAATTTTTTATAATTATGTATTCATATGATTTTGAATTTTGAGCAATTTATGTAAATATTTAAGTGATTTTGCAACATTAAAATAATTAGAATCAAAACTTTGAAGTCTTCTATTTCCTTAAATAAATGAAATCGGACATGTCCAAATGATTTTTTTTTCTTAAAATTACATGAGCTTTCATATGGCAAAGCTTGTCGGTGAGCTAATAAATCACCCTGTATAGCAAAAATTAAGCATTCACGTTCTCGTGAGCACGTGAATTTAATTTCAATCCGTATACATTATTTCAGTTCACGAAATTGATGTACATTTTTCACAAATATAGTCGCCATTGTTTTATTAGTCGCAGTATTGAATGTTGTTCACGATCGTTTCATGCTCTTTGTCTTATGAATAATTTAGCGATCGGTGATTGCGAACCGAGACATGTTATTTTTGAAGAAAGCACATTTTAACAACCTTAACTGCAGAATTTATGAAATAATGGAAATAAGAGAAAATATCGTGCAACTCGACGATTTCAACTACTTCGCCATGAATAATCCTCTCATTATTTCATATAATAAATTGTAATTTTGTAATAATACTTAATAATACAGTTAGATGGAGCGTTGTTTCTCTCTATTAAAAATAGAATTATACTCCGTACTTAGACTTTTCATATTGTTTGAAAGAATTATAATCGCGCGAAACTCGCATGGAAATTCTTATGCAAAACCACGCTCTGCAATTGTAACATTAATAATATATGCAACATTTAACATTAAGAAAAACTACGTAACTGCAAATGTTAATACTGTATGAGAATGAGTTTTTTAATTAAATAAATTACATCACTTAAAGCTAAGGTTATATCATTTTGTTTAATAAGTTGAATGTAGGTTAAATTTATTTCTCAAACTCTTTGAGTTAAATTAAAGACAGCCGCAACAAATTGAAACACGACTGTAGGAAAACGAACAAGCACCATTTCACTTGGTGATATGTACATATACATAATACATATTGCTATGTTATTTTGGTTTTGAAATTTGAAAGTTGTTATAACAATATTATTTGTATTTATGATTTTAATGTATTAATGTCGCAGCCGCCACCCCTCCCCGATAAGCTCTGAGGTTGGGGTAAAAGTGGGTGAAAGGAGAAAAAAAAAACTGTAATTTAATTCGTGATTTATCATACATCAATTAAGTTTTGCATATTAATTATTATGATCCCAAGGTATTTCAACAAAAATTACCATTACTAAAACACAAATTTTTGTTTAGAAAAAAAAAACAAGAAGGAAATGATTAAAAGATGCAATCGTCATCACCGGACTGCACACACACACCAGTCTAAAAGCAGTTGCGATAGATGTACACCATCTTGAAGGCACCTCCGAAATCAAATTTCCTAGACCAGGAGCAAGTTCAATTTAACAATCATTTAACATCAAGCACGAATATGTGAGATAAATAATAAGAAAGTTTAACGTTGGGATCTTGGTTTAGCCTAAAAATAATAATCTCGCGCTTTTATTCAATCTTTTATGTCTATATTTTAACAGTTGACTAATTCTTATTTATAACAAATCTAACGCACACTTGAATTTTTGTTAATTACGCTGCCGCCCGCTACATACTCCCCCTCTGGCTCCAACGACGACCCGGCGAGGAAGCCAGTGGATTTTTCGGCGGTCGACCCCTTTTTCTTCTGGGTATAGTAGCTTCTACCGCTGTTGGCTCGTCTTCTAAATGGAAATGTTTCAGATGATTACAATGAAACTTGCCCACAGGGTTTCCTTATACGGAGTTGAGCTGATCTGTCTAGATATTCGGTATGGTCCATCTCTCCTTGGGGTGAATTTTGATGTAAATTTTCGATCTGTATCACTCAGCGTATGGCTAGTGGCTAATACTAGGTCCCCAGTCTGGAAGTCCTTGTTAGGTGTCTTGTAATTTACGTCATTTCCGTGGTTTCTTTCGCCTCTTTTAGAACTAGAAAAGTTTCGTAGGTAAGGGGTAATTTCTGATACAAAATTATCAGTCGTGATAATCGCTCGGAGATCTCGGTTCACATCGTCAGGTGTCCTAAGTTCTCTTGCAAAAGTTAAATATGCCGGTGAATATCCAGTGGATTCACATTTTGCCGTATTTATAGCAAATCGCAAAGCAGCTAAATGTTCATCCCATTTGTCATGTCCATTTTTAACGAGTTTGGCGAGTTGGGTTTTTATGTCTCGATGCTTGCGTTCAATCGGATTGCTTTCTGGGTGATACAATGGAATTAGTGATTGACGGATGTTTAAACAATGTATCACTTATTGCATGACTGCACCTACGAATTGCGGTCCGTTATCGCTTATGACCTTCCTAGGTGTACCATATCTCATGAAGATTTCTTCTACGAGGGTTTTTGCACAGTTTTCACCGTTGCATTCCTGAGCGGAGAGAGTTGTACCCATTTTGATGATGTATCCTCCATGCTTAATATCTATCGATGTTCTGAGGCTGTTATCGGTAAAGGACCAAATAAATCCATTGAAATAATAACTTCTTCGATAATCTTCTCGATACAACCGGAGTTTTATAATAAACCCGATGGTTTCATATTGTCTATCTTGTACTTCTGGCATTCCACACATTTTCGGATATATTCACTTACATATTTTCGCATCCCAGTGAAATAATATCGTAAAGCTATTGGAGTTTGCAGCTAAGCGTTCGCCACCTGGTGTCAATTAAACAAACCCTTGTGTGCTACACAACAAATCGTGTTTTGGCGTCGATCCTGAGTGTATGATGTATCAGGATTGTGTTATATGTGACATTCATATTAAATCAACTTGTGTATTTGTATTAGTACACACTTAAACACGTTCATTACAAAAATTCCGTGTAGCTTACAAAGGTTCAGATTTGTTCACGGTAGCGCTGCGATCTTAAAATCAAACGCCTATTCTATTCACAGTTCGACCAATTCCGTAAAGACCAGCTAATGGTGAATCGTGATACTCTTGCAAGATTAAAGCACGCTCCTGAACAGGTACCACTTGTTGAGAAGTTTCATTTTCATCTTCTTGATCATAATGATATAACACTCCGCGAGTCATTATGTATCCTCTTTCTGCCCAACGAATACTAGCAGTATCGTCTTGACCTTCAATACTTCGATTATTTTTCGTAAATCCGGATCTTGAAGTTGTGCTTCTCGAATTTCTATTGCTGATCTAACAGGCAAATCTACACTTACTGACTGAATTTCTGACATTTTCGTTGTATGTTCTTTTGCCAGCCGTGAAAGGGCTTCAGCTATAACATTTGCTTTTCCTAGTGTATGAGTTACTTGAAGTCTGTAAGATTGCAATTGAAGTGCCCAACGTGCAAGGCGTCCACTAGGCGATTTTAATGAAAGCAGCCATTTAAGCGGTTGGTGATCTGTTATCACAAGAATCTCGTTTCCTTCAATATAACTCCGAAATTTTGTCACTGCCCACACAAAAGCGAGAGCTTCTCGTTCTGTAGTGGAGTAATTTATCTCTGCTGGAGTTAACAGTCTGCTTGCATACTCCACATATCTCTCTTCATTGGCCTCCCCCTGCAGTAAAACAGCTCCCAATGCATAAGCACTCGCATCTGTACGTAAGATGTTTTTCTCCGAGGGATTCCCTTGTCGAAGGATAGGTGCTTTCGCCAATAGTTGTTTAAGGGTATCAAAGGCTCGTTGTTCTTCGTCTCCCCATTTCCAAGTAGCATTTTTCTTAGTAAGCGATGAGAGGGATCTCGCAACGTCTGCAAAATTTAGAACGTCTTTTACTTTTCTGGGTGGTTTAATATTTAAAATTGTGTCCACTTTAACTTTGTTCACACTTACACCTTCAGTTGAAATAACATGTCCTAAATATTTGACTGAACTATTAGCAAAAACACATTTCTCACGATGGGCCTGTAGTTTGTAAAATTCTAGTCTGTCAAACATCGCTCTTAGATCATTTAAATGTTCCTCGAATGTACTCGATATTACGATTAAATCGTTCATGTGAGCTGAAACGGCCGTTCTTTTAATCCCGCACGAAAATTGTCCATTAAACGCTGAAAGGTCATGGGCGCATTACATAGTCCGAATGGCATCCTCGCAAAACGGTAAGTTCCAAGTGGACATATAAAGCATGTCTTGTCACGATCTTCGTCCCATACTCGCACTTGCCAATACCCAGCTTGAAGATCTAAAGTACTGATCAAACTTGTATTTTTATTGGTTTGTAGTAAATCATCCAACCTTGGCATAGGGTTACTGTCTTTCTTTGATACAGCATTTAGTCGTCGAAAATCAACACAAACGCGTGCAGTGCCTTTCTTTTTAGGCACTAGTACCAATGGTGCTACCCATGGTGATTCACACTCCTCTATAATTCCTTCCGCTAACATTGAATCCATTTGAAGGGTCTAGGGGAAAAAGATGAGGTTCCATTTTTAGTCGAATGACAACATCCTCAGCAAACTCGTATTCAGTTTCTGGTTCATTTGCAAAACTCCACATACTCTTTGCATAATTCACAACAATTCCTGCTTTTTGAAGAAAATCCATGCCTAATAGAGTACGATTGTTTTGCAGTTTTGGTAAAATTATAAAGCTTATTGGAACACTTCTCGATTTAATTTCAATGTTCACATCTGCAACCAAAACATCTTCTACTTTTCCTTCTCCATCTCCGTAAGTGATTGTCATAGTGATTGCTTTTTTAGTTAAAAAATCATATAATCGGCGACCCGCAATACTTGCTTAAGCACCTGAGTCAGCAAAAGCAATGCCTTCACACGCAAATAAACTGAAAGGCAATAGGATGATATTTGGCTGTAAGTGCTATTCGTACATGTTTCCAAAATGTTTGTGTAATTTAGAGCAACCTGTGTAGTGTTTTTTGTAATAGGTTTCACCAGGGCCGGATTACATGTCCCACATTTCGAACGTATTCTTCCAGGCGCTCCGCAACCATAACATTTGATTTGTGAGATGGTTGTTGTACTGGATGTATCCGTATGAATTGGTTTCGCTGCTGTTTTCATTTGAATTTGGCAGTCGTCTATAACATGACCAAAATTTCTGCAAAACGTGCAACGTGGTCGATTTTTCATTTGTATAACGGGAGCTTCCTGCATCGTTACTTTCTTTGACGCTTTACATTCTCTAAGTCGCTGTTCAAGTTCACGAACACTTTGTAAAAGCTGTTCAAAATTAGTTACGTCCTCTCGTCTTACACCTTTTCGAATTTTCCGATGTAACAAGCCGTAGATCATGTCCAGTTGAATTTCTATAGACGGTGGAGTTTTGAGATGAGATAACAACGCTCTGGCTTTACTAACGTATATGTCAGTTGACGTCTCCTCGTCCTGTTCCGTCGCAAACAGCTCCCGGTAGACTTGATACGCAGGCTTCCCCGCACCGTACGAAATTTTCAATGCACTAATTGCTGATTGCCAATCCACAATACTAGATTTAACGCCTTGCCACCTAGTAGCACTCCTTCCGTTAATAACATTGATAATCCTCTAATTGCATTTTGGTCCGTGATACCCACACAGTCTTTGTAGGTACTAATCGCATTAATAAATGCCTCAACATTGTCCTGCCTTTACCCGAAAAACGCAATGTACACTTTGTAAAATTACCCTCCAATTCTGACATTGTCGAAGCTGATGAGGACGAACGGTTCTCCAAATCCTTGCGATTATTAACTTGCATATCCTGCAATTGCTGTGTGACCTGTGCTTGTACACCTGCCAGTAATTGTTGCAATTGTTGAGAGGACATTTGGACGACTTCAGGGACCGTATTGATATTTGCAGATTTTTCTACTACCTCTTGTAATCGTTCACTTCGACGATATTTAAGCGACATTCACAATCGTTCGCACGCAATTAATTCGTTTTGCGTACAATATCTGTACGTATAATTAAAATGTCAACTAATTGTGACGTTCACGTCAACTTATGAACGAGTTTTTCTCAAAAACAGATTGTGTTACGGGAAGAAAAGAAAACGTATTGCAAACGTCCTGATGATCCTCCAATTTTCTATCAATTTCTTGACCATTAAATGCTTGTAATGACTGATACTGCAGATATCGCTTCCACTTCACGTTTGTGCACACAACGAGTTATATTTTTAGGCCCCACGTTTGGGCGTCATTTTTAACTTTGGGATCTTGGTTTAGCCTAAAAATAATAATCTCGCGCTTTTATTCAATCTTTTATGTCTATATTTTAACAGTTGACTAATTCTTATTTATATCAAATCTGACGCACATTTGAGCTTTTATTAATTGCGCTGCCGCCCGCTACAAAAGTGATTTTTATATCAAAATTTAATTCGCGTCTTCACAAAAAATTGTTGTTCATCAAATTCATCATTGTATGACGCGTTTCAGTTTTTTTTTTTTAAACACAGCTTATAAATACGAGGGACGTTATTAGACTTCCATTAAATCGTCTTTCCATTGGTCAACATGGTCGCGTATTTATGAGCTTATTTTGTCTACGGAAAATTTTACTGCTATGGAATGAAGATGTACCCTTGAAGGATAGGTTGTTTACAAACAAATTGAAATTGACACTCTCTTCAATCGCTTATTACTCATTGGATGATTTTTTAAATCAAGCTGTTTAAAGCTAAGTTCATATGCATTGCGGATACGCAAAATTTTTATTGCGGATCGTTTCTAATTGGTTCATTTTGATTGAAATATACATAATGAACCAATTAGAAACGATCCGCAATAAAAATTTTGCGTATCCGCAATGCATGTGAACTTAGCTTTAGAACACTGTAATATGGAAGTATTGACAGTCTAAATTACGCAGGGTGAAGTGATAATAAACATTAGATTGATGTACAACCGTAAGACATTGAACAGGTTATTTATTTAATTGCAGTAAATAAACAAATTTAGAACTTTCTTTTAAAATATCAATACATAATAATTACGCCTTCAATTGTTTTCAATTGTTTTGTGATATACGTATTTAAACAAATGGCCTTTACAGGAACTTAGTTTATATTAAAATCATTTAAACAAACAGTCACTTTTGTTGCATTTAAAGAAATTGTTAATAAAAAAGAAATTAATTTGAGCAGAGTTATTTTTAATTTATTTATGAGCCTAAGAAATTATCTACGAGCGTGCAAAGGACCTAAAAGCGTTCATAGAATTTATTAAATTAAAACAAAAAAAAAGGTTACGCGCTGAATCTGAAAGAATTTCATGTTCTTAGACGAATATGTACGTTATTGAAAAATAAACAAATTAATTTCTCAATAACGAATAACGTAGCAATATGTACAATTAGAATTAAAACTAATATCTCCCCAATAGCAAGTAAAATTATGGATTAATAACTACTGATCGCTACAACGAGTAGGCGGATGATCGCACAGACACACATCGAATCGTGTCAATGTTTGCTTGGTCGCCTACTTGTTATAGTGATCAGAATGGATAAGAAATTTTTTTATTTTTGAGCTAGGAGGCTGTAATTTTGTATCTGACTGCAGCTTTTCATTCTAACAACATTTTCTTATGACATTTTCTTGTATCTTTTAAAGTCAAAGCACGTTACTCTTAAGCCGTCTTCATTTTTCGGTGTCCACGCCGTAAGTAAAAGATAAGTTTCATCTGACATTTCCCAATTTGGTTTGACAGAGTGCAGACGCATTCTGCATCAATAAAATTAAATAAAAATCGAAAATAAAGAAAAATCCCATTTGTTGCACACATTTTGAAAGACACTATATAAAAAAAGAAGAAATATTTGTGAATATCATACATTTTCCAAACGCCATTTTGCATTTCAATTTATATTTTCTCAATACAAATACATAGTTTCTTTTCTTATACATCTGCTCTAACAGTGTAATAAAACATGTATAGAAATGGGTAACACAAAAATATATGCAATTTAAAAAAAAATCACTTTATTCTCTTTGTAAGTAAAGCATTCGTAAATATTAAATGAAATATTAATTAGGAATTTTGTACTAAAAATGAATATGACTATATTGATTGTTTCAAATTGAATAAGCACTATAAAGATCTCCTAAATCGCAAGAAACACAAATTCGGTTCAGTGGAAGAACAGTTATTTAATTCGTATTTAATAAGAGTAAATAAGGTTAATAATATTAATTCTGACTCAACTTTTTAAAAACAACAAGCAGGAACAAGAACAGGCAAGAAAAATCGTTATTTTGTTATTAGTTATTAGATACGAAATAGGTATTAAATGATCCTAACTTTTCTCCCATTGTATCTCTAACGTTTAGAAGATTCCTTATGAATATACTCAATTTGAAATATCTAGGTTACAGCAAAGGTTTCTAGGGCTAACGTATTCAAATTCATTTATTATTAAATTACAACAGTAATTACGTCATACAAAAAACAAAAAAGTATCAAATTACATATTGCTTTCCAAAAATTCCTCTATACTGTAATAAACATTTTCTAGTAGGTGTAATTTGAGCTTCCTCTCCAACGCAGGAAGTAGAAATGTTTTTCCATTCCTTTGGGATCTTATTGTACAGAATTAACACGATTGATATTGGATCACAGGTTTTAAGCCTATGGAAAGGAACAGATAAATTTGTGCCTGATCTAAGGAAATAATTATTTATGAGCTTGAGTTCGAGTACAGTGTTTGTGTTTATGTTTATTCACGTATAATATCTGTTGTAGGTTAGTATGTACATTGGGTTAAAAAATTGAATTTTCTGAATAAAGCTTCGCAGCTTTCGTAATCCGGTACACCTTCAATAGCTCTCATGGCTCTTTTTTGGAGCTTAAATGTTAGGAGCGTGTCCCCATAACAAAATACTGTACGTTATTCTAGAATGAAAAAGTGCAAAGTACACATTCCGTGCAGCTTCTTTACCAATAATTTGTTTAATACGCCTAATTGTGTAAATTGCTTTAGGGGGATCATTCAATAAAGTAGAGAAATAATTGCTCCAGGTTCTTGGTATGTTTGGAATCAAGACGCAAGCCCAAAAAGTTAGCACTTTCTTTAAAATTCTTCCTTCAATTGGTTGAAAAATGCATCACCGTAGTCTTCATTCTATTCAGACATAATTTGTTTGCAGCAAACCATGCTGTGGCATCATTCTGCACTTTACTGAATTGATTCTCAAGTAGCATATCATTATTATGCGATGATAATATTGTTGTACCGTCGGCATAGAGCCACTGACTTACAATCTAAATTCCAAGATAGATCATTAATAAAATGTATAAAAAATAATGGTCCTAAAAGGGAGCCTTGAGCAATTCCGCTATTTACGTTCATTGGATTGCTATAGTTGCCGCCGCGTCGTGGTATATGACTTGTTTCCTGTTGGCAAGGTAGGATTCTAATAGAAGTAATGGTACACCTCTGAAGCCATAATATTCCATTTTTTGCAAAAATAGTTTGTGATTCATTACATCGAAAGCTTCAGTAAGATCACAAAATTGAGCGTTGCAGTCCTTATAATCCTCGAAGCCTTCATGAACGTATGCAAGTAAAGACAGAGCGGCATAGATCGTATTTGTTCCTTTACGAAAACCCTATTGATGCTCGTTCAAGTAATTATGTTTTTACAGAAAGACAGAAATCTATTTCAGAATTACAGCTTCAAATATCTTTGAGAAGATTGGCAATATAGAAATAGGTCTGAAATTATTTGGATCACTTGGATTCTTCTCTCAGTTACTTCTTCCAATTATTTTTATTTCTCCATTCTTTGACTTCAAAATGTATTACACATTTCTAAATTTCGCCGTTGCACCACACGACTTTGTTGATTTATTTCGCTTTCTTCTATTCGTGATGCGCCAATCAACAATCTTATTTATTGATCTATTCGTTTTCATCAGATTCATTTTTTCTCCTGTACAAAGTTCGGCATACATTTTTCTGCTCCCATTCTTCTACTTCTTTCTTTATTTCCCATTTCGTCCCTTCTTATTACCATTCAATAATCCATTTGAGTTGCTATAATGTTAATTTTTTTTTCCTATGGAATACCAAATTATCTGAACCGTATGTCCTTCTTAGGAATGTTAACCTGGTATTTTGTATTTTTGTAATGTAACATGCAAATGCTTAGAATTGCGCCTGTTTCTTAAAATCGGATTGAGTTGGTATACGCTTACTTTTGTTAATCCCACCCTGCTTTTGATTCAAAACAATTAGATTTTTTCGAAGTTTGTTTTTTTTTTTTTTAATTTTAAGGAACTCATTAATTTAGAAAACTCGTAAAACAGCAATTTCCGACACAAATAAAAGTCTACAGAGACATTTTAAAATAAGAAAAATATGTATTTATCGTGGCAAATCACGTAATTTTCTAGTAACGCGTAGTATTTCGTCCTTAAAATATCGTGTAGTAACTCGTGTCTAAATAAAAACCTGGTCAAGTAGGCTACATTTAGTAATTCTGCTATGTAAATGCAATGGATAAATTCTCGATCACAACCCACTTGACCAGGTTTTTATTTAGACGCTCTTTATTTTTACTTTACGAAACCTAATATTTACCACTTTACTTACATAGTCAGTCATTTTTACGAGTCATAAGTCACCGCCTACGTATAAATTTAATCAAACGTACAGTTAAACTTAATTAAAATATTCAACGGGTATTATCATTCTCATGGTTAACATTATTAGGAGATGTAACGTCTCTGAATGGAGTATTTCTTTTCTGCCACCCACACGCTCGAAATTATAGGTAGTCGTATTAGATGGAAAATTAATTGCAGCATTCGCAGCAATTACAAACAAGACAAGTGTCTGTTACGAGTCTCTAAATCGACAGCCTCTAAATTTATCACAGACAGTAATAAACAAACAAAAATCCGGTGGATCGCAATGGCCGTCAGTAATATAACGTGATAGCTGAAGGCGTTGCATATGTAATTCGACTCAAATAAAGATTACGAGTTGCGATACTGGCAGAGGGATTGATATCTTGGTAAAATATCACTGTATGATTACCGCGCTCTGCTGTGTATTAAGGCAATTACGTGTTTTTTCTCATTTCTTTCCTACCCCGTAGGTATGGCTACTGTACGAGTTTGACGGTTAATTACGGATTAAGATATACACACGGTTAAACTTGCAAGCGTTTATTATATTTTACTTTTCTATTTTCCCTCTAGATTTCAAAGATGGTCATTACATCCGATTACAATACAATTACAGATCGCGGGATTTAAGATAGACGTTCTTGCTGGCTATATTCCGCCTTTTCCAAGTACATATCATTTTAATTGCACATTGATTATTTGTTTACACATTTCACTGTAGAAAGTTGCTGCAATATTTCCTAAATGACATTCCTTGCAAATTTATACATTCCATGAAATCAGGACAGGATCAAGACTTTCCATACACACCGAACAAATTTGATTAACTGCACAATGTATCTATGAAATGTATCTACATGAAACAATGTTCAAAGAAAAATAGAAGATATATTTAAGTAAGTTTATATTAAATATTAACGGGTTATCCATGATATATGTGACTAGATTAAAATAATTTTGAAAGCTTTTTGTGACCCTCCGTCTTATCATTTTCAAAATTAAATTAAGTTTATATTTTTGTGCCCTTGCTTAAGAAATTGTTGTTGTATTTAGACATTAGGTCATTAGAAGGCATGTAGGTATTACTTAATTGCTTATCTTTATTCTTCTACATCTTTTTCTATAAGCACGTATATATCTTTATCTGTATAATTTATTACCCATAAACTTTGGCTTGCTTTTATTATTATTAATACATATAAAAATTAAACTGATTCACTAATAACCTTGACAGATATACAGGCTGTCTGAAAGTTTCGAGGAAGTGCGAAAATGACATTTTATGTACACTCGTGGCCAACTAAATCATTACGATTTGAAGAATACGTAACCATTAGCGGCAACATGAGTGGGAAACCGTTGTTTCTATTACAAGTCACTAAGAGAGAGGTTAGCATGCAGAGGTAACGATTTTAATGACCACGACTGTCCACGACGATTCAATTGTACATTAAATCAAAAAAGTTTATCAACATAAATTGTGCAGGTTCGCATTCTGCACTATTTAAGATTATTTTCAACTAGACAGGTGTTTCTTTATTAAGTTTCACATCACACTTATGCTTTTTCTTAATAGAATACTACATGTTTTATTGCATATTTGGATAGTATTTGAAGAGCTCATGAGAATGATATAACAATATATATATAACAATATATAACAATAACTTATTTTCGAATTATTTCGCATTTTGTGCGAGATTATTTTAAACGATACCGAGTTAAAATTCGAAAGAAATACTGTCTAAACATTTGTACTTTCAAATTATTCGCGAATTTTAAATATTGTGTTGTTTTAACCAAAATAGAGCTCCTTTAGAGAACCTTTTTATACAGAACGACTGTATAGGCAAATTACAGTTGATTTACAAAAAGAAAATATAGTAAAAGTTTTTTTATATAAGTGAGATGGGCGTCATCTATCTTGGTAATTATTTCCATATACAGTGATAATGTTTTAGCGTAGAACATATGCATCCTTGCTACAATATTGAAGGTGAGTTTTTTTTTATCGACCATAGACTTAATATGTAGGTGGGCGTCGTTACTATAGACACATGATGGATACCATTCGCACTTGTGTATCTAGCACTAAAGCTCTGTTTTCGAAATAGATAAAAATAATTAGTCAATTTTCTGGAAATTTGATAACGTATCCCAAGCGGTCATAAAAACTGTTAATTGCCTTAAACTGGACCATGCTCGATACCAGTTGTAGATTTGTATCCTTTCTTTCGTTGAATATATGTCAAATTGCATTGTCAAATGTGTGAAAGAAAAATTATGACAATTAAAGTAAACCATATCCATAGTTACCACGTATTTTTCGGCCAATATTCGATTTAAAAAAATTCAATAGCACTTATTAATACATTATGTATGTTCTACGTTAAAAAATTCTCACTGTAAAGTGATAGTATACTGGTGTGTAACCTCATTGTGCATGTTTACCAATGGGAAAGAGATGATTACATATACAGTGTGTCATCAAGGTTATCAATGTTTTATAAAAATATTATCTAACAATTGCTGAAATGTTTATTTTTTAATTTTTATCTGGGAATATCAACAATCTACAAGTGTGCATAATTTCTTGCTATTTAATCACAATTTCAATTAACATTTTGCTCTCCACTACAGTTTGAACGTATTTTGCTCTCCGTCCAAATCATTATTTTTTATTTTCCCTGTATTCCAGCCAATTTTTTTAAAATTTTGTACCTGATTATGGATCTACAAGTCATGCAGAGCTTTTTATAAAGAATAGTTTTTTTTGTGAAATGTAAGATAAACTTTTTCTCCATTTGTATAAAACTTTTTGGGACACACTGTATATTTTCCATGTCAACCGGTGTTGTCCAAAAGTTTTCCTCTACTTTTTAAAAATTCATATCTCCCTCATTAAAAAACTTTTATTATATTTTCTTTGTGTAATTCACCTCTATCGTCGTTCTACATAAAAAGATTCCCCAATATTCATAACACCCTGCATATTATTGCGTATGTAGATGGTCTTTTTAGTGGCTTTTCAATGTTACCTTGATTAATATCCTGAAGAAGCTACCAAACGTATAGCGAAACGTCGACATTTACATATTTTTTTTCGAAGTGTCGGATTAATTGTAATTCATATTATATGTATGTGATAATTATCGACGGATTAATTACAGTTTTTTTTTGTTTGTTATTTTGTATTACTCAAGCTAGATTAACTGGCTGTTTTTGTCATTTCGTAAGTATTAATCAATTAATTTGAGTTTAAGAACGTTTCCTCTAAGCGAATTATTTATGTTGGATTCTATTGATCTCGTTTATATTTTTGGTTATTTTGTCGTTTTGTTTGATTTATTTATTTTTATTGGTGCTTTTTATATGCAGACATGCATCTTTTAATAGGTAAGTGTCTAGGAAATTAAAGTTTTACAATGTTTTTATTTCGTAATTGAACATTTGTAAATATGTAATTTAGATAACTTGTTGATTGTTTTGTACATTTTCTTCTTTTTCCGTCTAATAGGTTTTAGAATTTTCAAATTCCTAGTTTTACACAGAAAAATATTTTACACCAACCACCGCTATTAAAAATAAGTCCGTGTCACTGCATAATGAGCCCTTCAAATATTTTTAGATTAGCCGACTCAGTTTCTTAGTATAGGATAATTGTGGTGTTCAAGACGTAGTAGGTATAAATTATCCTTCAGTAAGTAAATTAACGCAGATTCAATACACATCTGACGAAGACACTGTGTGTCGCAACAATTGTCATGTTTTAAACTAATAAAAATTGTGAAAATTCGCTATTTTAGTGTTTTCATTAAGTGTGATAATGAATTTTCATCAAGTAAAGGCCCAATCAATCCAAATTTTACAATGTATAGTTCCCAAACAATAGACAGTCATCAAGAAGTACTGTTATTATTTCATTATTTTACATTTGTAGGATAAAAACCACAAATTAAGTAATTATTAACTGATGTTGCCCCAGTTTGACAAACTTTGGCAACCGTGCCAGCTTTACTTTCCAAGTAATATATTGCTTAAGTAACAGCGTCATCAATTAAACCTCGAGTTGCGAATTATAGATGAAACTGACAGTGTTGACAAATTTTAAATTCTTAAATTGCTTCCTGTTCAAAGAAGAAGCAGCATATAATGTTTCTAACTAGGGATTCCCCTTGTATGCACCCCAAGGTTTAGCACCTTTTTTGCTCCACATTTCATTGACACCCTGTATTTATACCTTTCACGATCTAATTAAATTAGCTTTCTGGTATATTTCTTCTTCCTCAACTTGTTTTCTTGAATACTGCTTTGCACAAGAGCGATTCAATAAGTTTGTGTGGTTAATAAAATAATACTCCTACTTACATTCAAATGGCAGGCTGATATGTTATTGTTTAATTAATCTCATGATAGTTTTATTTCAGTTACATTTACATACATATTTAAATTATGTAGAAGGTGTAATTACGCCAAAAGCATTTTCATTAAAAAAATGTAATTATGCTCAAGATTAATTTTAATTTAAATGTGCGATGTAATAGAAAAATGACACAACAAAATGTAAAAGCACATGAATATTTCATGCGCGACATAACAATGATTAGCCTTTTTTTTACAAACGCATTACAAAACATTATCTCAGATTAATAAATTTCAGAAATAACGTCTTATCTTGTATAATTATGTATTTAATCCGAGAGATACGTTAAATTATACATGTAGGAAGGCAGCGTCAGTTAGTAAATGTTTGTGATTTATATGATACATTGATTAACAAGGAAAATGGCAATAAAAATGATAATCAAGCCGTCATCAGATTTTATGTAACTTTTTACGCAGCAAGATGTAATTTCACTGCAGTATTTATTATTAATTTTTGTATAATTACGATTAATTAAAAACTTGGAACTGAATTCATATCTCATAATTATTACATATAAATCTGCCGAGCCGCTGTCTACCGAACTCGATTTTAATTATATATTATAAAAGTTAGCTGCGAACTTTAATTATTTAATTATTTTTTAATTCGATGTTATTGCGACGCACTTCTATATTTCTAGCCCTGGAAGTTTTATTACTTTTGTCTTTAATTAAAAATTTCAGCGCAGAAGACGGAATCGTCGCACGAAAACTTTAAATAAATTCAGCTTTCGAGCGCATAAATATTTGATATATTAATTGAAAATATTGAATGGACATTTGGGTGGGTTCAATACAAATAAAGGCGGGGTTATTTGAGCTGCCGACCACCCATATCGTTTATTATTATTGTGGCTTGCATAGATATATTCTTACCTTTATTTAAATATTTACCGTTTGACCCTTTACATTTCCACTTTTACCTAAAATTTATTGTTTATAATACTAACGTCTTTGACACATCATAGAAGTGTGAAATATAAATTCACCCAGCATTTCAAAATATACACTTGTATACACTAGCGGTGATAATTGAGTGTATGGATAAAAGAATTACACCACTTAAAATACAAGAAATAACAACTAGAAATAAATATATAGGTATACAGGATGTCCCAACAGTGTGTTCTCGGGCCATATCTCGATAACTATTGAAGATACAAAAAAATTTCCAACACAATTTCTTTTTTAATTTAAGAAGTCTACAACACAAGATTATTTTCATCTATACAGAATGAATGAAAACAATAGTTCCGGACACAACTTTTTTATTTCAAATAGCATGCCCGATATATGAAACCAAATTTGGATTGCCCATGAAATTCTACACATTTTCTGTACAGCACTGCCTATACCTAAACCTAACCGTTCTTGAGATATTTAACATTTTGTCTAAAAAGTGCTATTTGCAGGCACTATTTTATTTATTCATATTTTATTTATTTTTAACTCTAAGAAAAAGATTTTTGGTACAGATGTAGTTGATACATAAACTTATTATAAGCCGTTATTAAATGTACTTTTATCGCTACAGGCTGGTCATGGTAATAAACAAAATATCAGAAATTTCAAAATGGCAAAACTCAATTTTCTTAAATAGCATGCCCTATATTTTTCTATCCTAAATTCTTCGTTTAATAAAGTACTTTCATTTTTGTTAAGTATGTCTTATACCTACCTGCGATATTTTATGAGATTTTTAGATTTATTTGAATTATTTCTTTTAAAGCGAACACTTGTGTAAGGTGGCTATGGAAAACCGGCAAACAATCAACCGGTTGACATTAATAATTACTTTTCGAAGTGTAAAGACTTGGAAACTTTTAGTTGTGAACTTGTTAAGACATGAATTTTTGGATTTATTGAATTATTTCTTTATTAAATGGTTGCATAGACAAAGTTCGTTGGATCCACTGACTTGACGTTTGGTCGGGCAACTATAGGTGTGTGTTTGAATCCCCTCCTGATACATATGGGTCCTGTGTGAGAGATGGAACACTAAAGGCACGGTTAGATCTGACATTTTTTGCATGACACTTATATCGGAGAGTAATGTAAACAGTGAAGACTTTCTGTCGGACATATTTCAGTAGTAATTTGCACCCTCAAACTAACATTGTGTCCGACATCTGACTGACACTTATGTCTAGATAAAAATGTCAGATCTAACCAATCCTTTACGTGTCGGATGTGTTCAGGATTCATTTCGGCCCCTTCGAACTAGGTTTTCTGAGTTTTCCCGGTTTGTAAGACGAATGCCGATGGAAAACACCTAGTAATAGTAATAGTAGGTCGGTCGCAGATGCAGCGGGCAATATTACAATAGCCACTTTAACGCATCTCTGACAAGCTCATAGAAAGCGTGGGACATGTATGATACAAGTACAGAAAAATGTATAACTGTTTAAAGGAGTCACGTACTCGAACTAACCAAATCTTGTACATTATTATCACTTGAAAATTAATTATTAAAGTCAACAGCTTCATTTGTTTGCCGTTTTCTCCGGCCATCTTAGACAATAACTCGTTTTAAAAGAAATAATTCAAGTAACTCTAAAAATTTCATAAAATATCTCAGATAGGTATAAAACATACTTAAGAAAAACGAAAGTACTTTATTAAACGAAGAATTTAGGATAGAAAAATATAGGGCATGCTATTTAAGAAAATTGAGTTTTGCCGTTTTGAAATTTCTGATATTTTGTTTATTACCATGACCACCCTGTAGCGATAAAAGTACATTTAATAACGGCTTAAAAAAATTTTTAAATATAAATATTATAAATCAAAAATATTTTTCTGATATGTAGAATTTTATGGGAAATCCAAATTTGGTTTCATATATAGAGTATGCCATTTGAAATAAAAAAGTTGTGTCCGGCACCAATGTTTTGGTTCACTCTGTATAAATAAAAATAATTTTATGTTGTAGACCTCTTAAATTAAGAAAGAAATTGTTTTGAAAATTATTTCGTATCTTCAGTAGTTATCGAGATATTGGCCGAGAACACACTGTTAGGACACTTGTATACAGGTGTCCCAGCGAGACTTTTCATTAGTTTATGGGGTTCTCGCCAAAATAGAAACTTGAACATTTAGAATTATATACAAGTGATTGCGCTCTCTTCAGCTAAAATATTTTCAGATGTCTAGCACTTCCGGTTATAGCGGAAGTCGCCATCTACTTTGTTATTTTAAATGGAACACCCTATTTATTTTTGCACTTTTAGATGGGAATCATAATTTTGAATCTTTCTTATTCAAACCATACCATGTCTAATCGACCAAAAACTACAGTTGATAATGAAGAGGCTGAGTTGAATACCTTGGCTTATTTCGAGGCCAATTCCAACGCCTCACTTCGAGCTGCCGAAGAAGATCTGGGAATCAGTAGGAATTCAGTACAGAGGATTTTGAAGAAGCATCACTTCCACGATTACAAGTTCTCGTTAGTGCAAAACCTTCATCCTCAAGACCTCGACGACAGAGTTAACTTCTGTGAGATGCTCTATCTTCGAAGTCAAGAGAAAGAGAACTTTTTGAGAAAAATTATCTGGACGGATGAATCTAAATTTTCACGTGAAGGGATTTTTAACAGGCATAACAACCATGTCTGGGCGTCAGCCAATCCGCATAAGATCCAACAAAGAAACTATCAGAGCAGGTTTAGTTTCAATGTTTTTTGCCTTATGATGGATGATCAGTTCTCTTACATCATTTACGATGGCGTGTTAACGTCGGAGCGTTACTTACATTTATTACGAACTGTAGTAGAAGATTTTCTTGTCAGCCTGCCTTTGAACTTGCGAAGAAGCTCTTGGTTTCACCTGGATGGAACTCCGGCTCATTGCACCCAGGAAGTATCCCAAGAACTCATCTTAATGTTCGAAGACAGGTGGATAAGGCGTTTAGGACCATGGAACTGGCCTGCAAGGTCTCCAGATTTGACACCTTTGGATTTCTACCTTTGGGGACATATCAAAAATCAGGTCTACCAGACACCGGTGAACACGAGGGAGGAATTGGAAGTACGCGTGCGAGCAGCATTCAACAGGCTCTCTCCTCAAGAAGTACGAACAGCGACACTTGAGGGTGTTTCTTGACGCTTAACACGGTACTTCAATGCGAACGGCCACCATTTCGAACATTTTTTATAATTTGTTTCCAGTTTTTTATATCCATTTTTTGCCATCTGAAGTACGTGTGGATAGTTTTCGTTAAATATTCTGCAAGTTCTGCTAACAATTTTGTCGCATTTTCCGTGTATAAAAAATTAATTAAGAATTTCTTGATTTGTATAAACATTATTTTCGTTGCTTTTATTCATTTTGCAACTTGAAATGAAACTTCGTAAAGGCACTCTATTAGTTAATGAGTTAAAAACTTGACATTTGAAAAATTATTTTTTATAATGGTAAAATTTTCCGTTTTTTGGAAATAAAGTGTGTTAGACATCTGAAAATATTTTAGCTGAAGAGAACGCAATCACTTGTATCTAATTCTAAATGTTCAAGTTTCTATTTTGGCCAGAACCCCATAAACTTCTAATGAAAGGTCTCGCTGGGACAACCTGTATACACGGTGCTGAAGTCCCGCAACAAGCTCATAATTTGTTTCTTTAATGTTTTTTCGCAAAATCCTGAAACAGGTAAATTTTTAATTTTAAAAAGACACCTTTTAGTGCAAAATCTTTTCTCGATCGGCATTTGTTTTTCCGCTGTGACGTCATCATTAATTTTTTAAATGGCAACCCTAACTTTTTAATGCAGATTTTGATAGTCCTTCTTGTCAGCAAAATGGCGATGTAAAAAAGTTAGTACACAACAACAAATTTTTCGAAAAAAATAGAATGATCCAGACTATCGTCTGGAATTTTTTTGAAAAATTTATGTTTTGCTGCAATGAAAATCTCAATAATTGGTTCCTGGAGAACAGTTTCAATATGTTCGTTAATTTCTACTTGTTTTTGTTTTCAATTTAAAATAAAATAAAATAACATTTTATTTTTGAATTGAAATGTCTATTTTTTTCGAAAAATTTGTTGTGGAAAGTACTAACTTTTTTACATTGCCATTTTGCTGATAAGAAGGACTATCAAAATCTGCATTAAAAAGTTAGGGTTGCCATTTAAAAAAATTAATGATGACGTCACAGCGGAAAAACAAATGCCGATCGAGAAAAGATTTTTGCAATAAAAGGTGTCTTTTTAAAATTAAAAATTTACCTCTTTCAGGATTTTGCGAAAAAACATTAAATAAACAAATTATGAGCTTGTTGCGGGACTTTATCAACCGTGTATATTTGTTAAACGTTTATTTCAAAATTATTGAAGACACATACAAATGTTTCAAAAATTGTAGTATTATAAAATCACAAAACTTAAATATGTTCTCTTGAAACCGATCCTTACACACCTTCATTAAAAAAATGCCCCAAAAGTTTATATTATTCATTCGTCTCGGCAATAAATTCACCAATGCATATTTTTAACGAATTATAATGCATCAGCCAGTATTAATTTCGGAAGAATTGCTCCTCGATAATATTCTTTCAGGGGTAATGAGATGTTGCCTTTACATATGAAATAACTTTATTACAGTAATAACATATGGCCATTGTCAGAAATAAGTAAATAATTACGCACTCGGGGCAAATGCATTTTTAATAATATAAAATGTTCTCGAATTACCGCTGAATAAACCTTGAGGTAGGTGTGTTGCCCTCTTACATGAAAATATCTTATAAAATTTAGTGAGGCAATGTTATTTTATAAATTTGGTTTACCTCCTTAACCAATAACTGTTTTAACAAGAAGGTTAACGTTCACAATTTTATTTCCAAGTTATAATTTAATTCAGATTAAATGACTAATGGAATTTATCGATACTTTTTTCTATGGGTGATCAATAAAACAAACTATATTCAACTCCTGCGAATACCAGGACACCATTGAAACTGAAATTACGTGGAATGCGATATAGGCACAACACACTTGAGATGTCTATTCAAAAGGTCGTTTAAATTTGTTTAATGTTTTCCGTTTTATATTTTTCAAAAAATTGAAATTCATTAGTACTAATTACCTTATTAGTGATCTCTTTACGCTTGACACAGCCTATACCTAATTAAATTAATTATTTTAAAATTACTTTTCCCGAAATTAGAATCACATTTAATCAACAAACATTTCTTATAATTTATCATTTTACAGATGATGATAACAACATTCGATGCGTAAATATGATTGCTTCCGAAAAATACAGTGACACTGAAATTATATGGTTCCTCTTAATATTTGCCAAAACTAAAGCAAATTGTTATTGTGAAGATGGAACTAGTAACTCATTTACGAGGTAGTTCATCTTCTAATCGTGAATCCTAATTGCTAATAAAGAATAACTTGCTTCATATTAAAACATCAGCTCATTTAATACATTGCGGAAATCACATTACCTTTAACTCATTTGTTCAGTAAA